>APFE030294321.1:0-14529 GCA_000404065.3 Pinus taeda | reverse complement strand
TGGGTTGTGTTATATTCTTTCCACATAGTTAACAGGGGGTTGAGGGGTACCTGTAACCCCACTTTATGGGGTCCTAGGCAGCGCCCCAGAAAATTTTGGTTTTGGACCCTATGTTAGGTTGGGCGGACCCACCTATGGTTTTGTGCATGATTTTCGCACATGTTTTTTGGACGCGATGGTTTCGGTCCATGGTTTGGATGCAATGGTTTTTCGGTCCATGGTATTGGATGCTTCGGCATGTATAAATATGTATTGTAACATTGAAAGGAACATAATGAAAAATCAAGCTGGTAGTCTCGGTTTTGGGATCCAGGGGAAAATCTCTTTGCATATGTGATTTTATGTGTTATGGTCTCGCATTGTTTATTTTTTCTGTGATTTAGAATTCGTATGCAGGTAATTTCTGTACAGGGTTAAAACCTACACTTTTACAAGCACTGGAGAGGATGAAGGTTGTCTGGTTTGTTAGCATAAGCCTTGGTTTCAGTTGTTATTGTGAGTTGCCTACATGTACATTGTTTTTCCTTCTCGGGGAAAGTGAGAGCAAAATTTCAGTGAGTAGTCATCTGTTGGAATGGTTACATTGGAAGGTTCACTTCACATGATTGTACATATTTCTTCAATAGGTAGGTGGTGGTCATCAGTATTTGAAGCCCTTAAATCTCGATGGTCTGCTACCATTAATAATTTTTGTAGGTATGTTCCAATTAAGTAAGTCTTGAGTCAATTTCAGTCTTGAGTCAGATTTCATAGTATTAGTTTCAATTTTTGAAGTGTCTTGACTGTATTGCCTAATGGATGAGGCACTAGTCTACATGTTCCCAGAGATCTATGGTTCTTGGCACCTCCAAGGAGCTACCATCCCCATTAGAGCCAATGTTAGTGTCAGTGTCTTCACATTGTCGTCAGTGATCAAAATTTCCTCTTTTGCATTTCATACTAGGTGTCCCATTCCGATGAGCCTACATTCCATTAGGTCAAGGATATACTGATGGTAGGGTTTATTTCAGTTTTTCCCTCATGATATGTACTTGCTAACCTCCTTTCATACCTTTCAGTTAATGATTTATGCTCATTTTCAGTTCATTTCAACAATTACATAAGGTTTCAGTCTCATTAGGTCTTACAGTTTTCACCATGGTCAAAATTCAGTGATTATTGCTAATAATGGCTAGCAAAGACATGAGGAGGTCAAATAATGATTAGAAAGTCATAATTTCTTTATTTGTAAGCTTAATTAAGTTCTCACCTCAAAACTAGTTTTAAGGTGAAAACAGAGCATTTGCATTTCATATTTAAATTTGATGTAATTTTATTGTTCTCATATGTAATAAATGGTTCCATTCTACTCCTATTCACTTGTTGATATTGCCAAGTACTTGCCACTGAAAAAGTCAAATAATTTGAGCATTAGTCCACCTATCAAAACAAAAAGATCAAGCATAAAAAACAGAGTATTTGAAAAAGAAAATAGAGATTATGAAAGTGGGTTTTCACCATCAAAAATAAAAAAGTGAAAGCCATATAAAGCCCATCCTTCTATTTATCATTTCATTATGCTAATGTTGAAGTCAATGTGCTAAAGGAGAGCCAAGAAGTGATTTTTAAGTGTCATTAAACAAAAGAGTGAAGTCGCTGTGTTTTTGGAGAAATTCAAGCTGACGCTGCACATCTAAGGTCGACGTTGTGCATCTCGGAGGCATTGCGCACCTAGCAGGGTTTTCTAGTGTAAAATTGCACAGGAGCTGCGCATCTGGGAGGTGCTATGCACCTGTGTGAGGTGCTACATATCTACCCAGCCAAGTCCAAAACTTCACCAAGATGCTAATTCACCTCAAATCTTCAATTTGTCCCTCTAAACAAGTACAATAATCATATCTTATGATCTAGAGTTTTGATTGCTAAGCTTGGTATTTAGCATTTTTAAAATTTAAACCCTAGCTTCTAGGGTGAAACCCTAGTTTTCCTCATCTCTCCATTGTTTTATTTACCCTATCCTTTCCATTATTCCCTAAACTAAACCCCATTCCCCTCATACATTTTCCCCATTCCCACTTACACACTCCCCAAACCCTATAAACCCTATTCACATCACCAAACCCTACCCATTCTCCCTAAAACCCTACTCATCCCCAAAATCTCTTCATACTCATCTTCATTCCATTCCTCCACCCTGTTTTCAATATATTGTTCACTAATATAACCAGAAGTGTTCACAGCCACAAAAAGCAATGGAAAGAGATAGTGAGTATGATTTTGAAGAAGACACCCTTAGTGACAGTTCTAGGGAGAGAAACATACAACAAAGGAAGCCTCATAAAGGAGGAAGGATTATCAGAGAGGAGCCCACTAGTTTGAGGGAGTTGTAAGCCTATCCACTTGCCATTGCTTTTTTTAAACACTAGACATGCTTTGACTTTTGTGAAATGATAGAAAGAGTCAAATTTCATCATGAGTTGTCAAGGTTGTTTGTAACACATTTGCACAATAATGAAGTAACCCTTGCTGGAATAACATTCACCATATCACCAGCTGTCATCTCAAAGATCACAAGTATTCCAGATGTGGGTGAAAATTGGAACAAAGGTCAGGATATTGATGAGGAGTACTATGAGCCTTACATCAAGGCTAGATACAAAGACAAAATGAAGAGAGTATTCCCCTTCAAGTTTTTGGAAGACGGGTTTGCTCCATTGATGAAAATCATTATCAAGTACTTCACTTGTGAAGGTAGGTTCTCCTACATTTCACTATAGTAAAGATGATGAATATCCCTTACTTCATGTTAAGAAACATTGAGAAAATGGCACATAATGTAAAGAGAAAGCCATACCCCCAGCAGTGGAATAACATTTACCATTACTCTTTGATTAAAATCATTGTTCTACATTAGTTGAACCTTCTTAACATGCCATGGGAGACTTTCATTTCTCATGAGATGTTCAAAGTCCCACAAATCTTTTCATCAGTACATCATGAAGAAAGTGGACCTTCAAGCCATGAAAAAGTCAAAGAAACTGAAATTGTTGGAGTGCCAGTGTTTGTAACATACAAGAGGGGTACTAGGAAAATTTTTGTAGCTGCTAGGTGAGTATTATCTCCACAAGGTGTGGAGGGGATCTTGCCTTCATCATCAAGCCACAGGAAAATGCTATCTCCACAAGGTGTGGAAGGGGCTTTTCTTTCTTCTCCAGCAAAATGGATACAGGTTGAGCAGCAAAGCAAGGGAAGAAGTAAGGGCAAGAAAAATATGTAAGAGAAGGATCTTAGTGATGAGCAAGAAAGAGATTTTAACCTTGTTAATCATGATGAGCCACAACAACATTTCACTCATCATGGAGTTGACATTATTGATTTGGAAATTCAGGATCCAAAGACTGTGAAAGTCATGATCATAAAGGTAAAAGAGGCTAAAATACAATATTTTGTCAAATAACTTAGAGAGAGCTAAGTTCATCATCAAGTGCTTGGAACAAGAAAACAAACAATTGAGCGACAAGCAAGTCCTCATGGAGCTGCAAATGATCAAGGAAAACAGGAAAAATGCCAAGGAGGAAAATGTCAAGTTGATTTCAATTGAACAAGAGATTTAGAATGATAGGGAAAATTGGCTTGAGAGGATCAATATGCACCTTGAAGGGCTGATTGAAAAGGCTAACAGAGACAATAATATGCTTCACCACATGGCCTACCACTACATGACCCACAACAAAATCTGCAACATAAGGATGAGGAAGCTTAAGGCTAGGTTGAGGAAGTCCTTAAAGAGAAACAAGGAGCAAGATAAGTTGAAAATCTTGGCTGAAACCTCACTAGCCCATAAAATCAATTAATGGTGGTTCCCCAAGCCAAATCTAGGCAAGTTTTGATGATTTTTTGTCTTTTCACATTTAGAAGTTTTGAAAACAGGAAATTGGGCTTGGTGGTGCTGCGCTTTTCCCTAGAGAAATGTTTGGAGGAAAATATTATATATTTGGGTTCAGCCTGGTGAGAGCATCAAACCCAGAAAATTTTATAAGAATTGGAGCAAAATCATCCCACCAAAAGGTCAAAAAACTACCATATGACCTCTCTAACTCTTTTTGGACACACAGAGGGCAAATGACCTCCAAATGAAAAAATTCAAGATGTTCCAAAAAATAAACAGGAAGAAATTTCCAATGATCTATCGTGGGCTCAATGTGGAAAAGGTAAATGCCTCCAAAATTAGGTGGAAAGCAACATTGACCATCTGGCCAGTGGCGCTATGCTATTGGCCAGTTTGCTGGAAATTCAAATTTTCGCCTACTTTCACTGCAAGTTGACTTTTCCTCTCCTCATGGATGATTTATGATTTTAATTAATGCTTTGGTATGTAAATGTAATAGTGAAATGATCTTAGAGTGTATATTCATCAGTTTGAGGTGGTTTTGTGGTCAATGAATCAGTTTCCATGCTTATAGAGGCAAGTTGTTCCACTGCCTATATTCATATTCCCTATTTGGAAATGGTTGTAACAACCCCTTTTCTCTTGGGTTAGACCCTTGATGGCTAGCATAGGTGGTTTGATGTCTATATTATGTAATTTTTCTGTCAATAGCAAAGGTTGGACTCTCTTGGATGCTCTAAGCTACATTGTTACACCTTTATCAGCAGTTTGGCAAGGAAATAAACGAGGATTTGTAGCTATTTTTGTGGAATACTTGTGGTATGGTGTTTCTACATAGTTTCCTCTTCTTTTATCAGTTTTTGTCTTGTTTTATGTGTGCCACAATCTAATTCATTTATTCTAGCTAAATAATATCAAGATAGATAGGTAGAATTCATTATTTACAGTGCTCTGCCTTGGGAATCAATTCAGTTTTTGATGTTTTCTATTGTTTGAGAAGGATACATGACCTTTGCATGCCCTCCTTAGCTCCTCACCAATATTTAGACCTACCATCTCACTCAATTTCAAGTGCCAAAGTACCTACCTACCTCGCCGCATAGAACACTCTGCATCCTGACTCGATTTCTTGGACCCAAAATTGCTTGGCTCCATTTGATCCAGCAACAAAATAAAAAAAATCAATCAAAAATCCTAGAGCTACTATACCTAGCCTAAAATCCATATTTGATCTGGTCATCTTGACTGAGTTTCACAAGGAGAGAGCCCTCTTCCGACTTGGTAGGGCTAGCTACCATGTTAAGCTTGGTTTGTGGTTATCCTAGGATTGTCTTCCTTCAACTTAAGGTCAATATAGGTTCTAACACTATGGATGACAAGATTGCAACCTAATGGGGTCTCCCATCATATACGCAATGGTATAGGGAGTGCAAGTCTATATTAGCACCTATCGAATCACGAAAGGAGGAATCACCCAACCTTAGTGAAAACAATAGCCACTAGGTTTATAGACACCGAAACACGTCTCTAGCCTATACCTCTAGATATGAGTGTTAAGTTTCAATGTTTCCTTAGGTTAATTCAATAAATTTTAATAATTTATCTTGAATTAGGTCTCAGTTCCAAGGCCCTACTGAATGTATCTTCAAAAGCTCCTAGAATGCAACTAAATGAGTGAAGAAATCATTTCTTTTTAATGAACAACTAACTCAAGAAAAGTGAGAAGTTCATTTCAAAGAAAGTAAAGAAATAGGCAAGAAAATGCAAGAATGTTACTTTTCATTATCTCGCAAGAAAACAAATCAAGAGGAAAGAGTTATATTGCTATCTTTCACTAACTTTGATCTAGGTGGATATTGGTGGCCACCCACCTATCCCATTTGGACCCCCACAACTGTCTCTTTCAGTTTTTCAGTTTCCTTAATTATAGCACAGTTTACTATTTTTAGCAGTTTTTTGGGTCCTAAACTTCAGGAGCCGTTTTGAGGCCCTAAACGACGTTTTTTGGGAAATCTACCGCTAACGACTTTTTTTTTCCAAAAAATTGTCTTTTCTGACATAGTCCTTAGAGAGGTCTTTCGAACGGGCTATCATGCGCATCAAACGGAGATAATACAACCAATTCACAACCCTAGGAAGTTGATGTACCAACTTACCCAAAACCGGGGCCCACGATTTGGTGTTTCATCTTCTAGGGTTAGGTTTTGGAATGTGAAGGGTTTTCCATTGTTTCTAAACAATAAATAGGCCTTCGAGCCTCATTGTAACACAGTTTAGAGGCATGTAGCGACCACATATCTTCTTAGAGATAAGCTACCATCGCCCTAGCTAGTTTATTTCGATTTCTGGTTGTAAGCATATTTCAGTATTTTCCATTAATGAAATGAAGTATTATTTCCACTGCATTTTTGTGTATATGGTTATCTCTATATTTTTTTGCGTTCCTGTTTAAATCTGGATCAAACTTTCAAGCACTCTAATTAAGAAAATGAAAAATACATCCTTTTCTTTTCAACTTCTAAATGTCACGAATTTACTAATGCAAAAGATTGTTCTCATTTCCTAATGCAAAATGAATGCGATATTTTGTTCTTTCAAATAAATGACAAGTAACCAAATGAAAAATTCAAAACAATGCTAGTTTTAAGCCCTTTCCAAATAAAATCATTTAATAAGTAAAGAGAAACATTCTACTTGGAAACTAATCAAAGACTCCACACAAAAAACATGTTTCTTTTTGCAAATACTAAAATGCCTTTTCACTCACTGGGAAGCAATGTGATCTATGCCAAAGTGATGGAAGGAAACCAAACGAACAAGACTTGCAAGTTTGATAACCAAACGTCACGTACCAATAAGGAAGATGAAAGAACATTCAATAAGAAAAAGCCTCAAACAAAGCAAGGGATGATTCCAAACACAACTCAAAGGTTCAAATGAACAAGTAACCCAAGAAACCAAGAGCCAAGTATTCTAGCAAACAATAATTTGACACACAATAAATAGGCAGAAGACAAGCTCTAAAGAACAGGACACACTGGCTAGTCAGCAAACAAAACTTCAAAATTGAAACCTACAGGAATCTTCACGAGCGTAAAACTAGCAACATGCACCGAAAATGAAATGTTGCACCTCCCTAACTAGCCACTTTGCAACGTCGTTGTAGAAGTACACGAGTTAACAATGTCAAACGAATTTCAGAGCTCTTCACGATTGTGAGGCAATTTAATTGCACCAAATAGTAGAAGGCACAACTAATTAGATAGTGCAGATGTGACGATCTTCATGACTATCATAAAATAAACAAAGATGACCCTAACTCAAAGGAAAATTTTCAAAATTCAGCTGAGGGAAGGCCAAACCTATCACTTATGATAGAGGGAAGTCTACCAGGAGTAGTCAAACAACCCATAATATGGAAAATTCAACCCAAAAATAAAGGAGACAATAAAAAGTCGAAACAAAATCAAATCAAGAGACAAAAGATAAAGGCTCCTCAGTATGGTCGCTAATTTGTGATGTAGGCAATTTCCATCTGCGGACAGAGGAAACCCCTCTAGCCCTAGAGTGGGTCTAGTCACAGCAAAGACAATACCAAATCAAATTTCCTTAGAAAATTGATGTCATGAAGGCTTACCTTCAAATTTTCATTTGATGAAGTCCTTGTTGTGTTGCTCCAACTCTCATTCTTCTAATCACTTGTACTTGAAAACAACATACAATGAAAAACCACGAACATAATAGAATACGAAAAAAACGATCTACTTCAAGAGTCAAGGAGCTTCAAGCTTTCAATATGCAATTCCACATAAGATATAGGAAATAAACTATTGATTTTTATTAATGTAAACTAAAGTAAAACCTACAACCAAGCCTTAACGTCATAAGTCTTCTTGAGGGGTCCTATCAACATGTCTCTGCAAGCATTCACTCATGAACTGTCTCCCAAAAGGATGAATAAATCTCTCTCCTACCTAAAAGGTTGATGCTAGCACACTCTTACAATCAATCCAACTCCACTCAAAACTATCCCAAGCTATGTTACATAAGAGGCTACTTCCACACTCTAGAAAAAAACTCTACTTTTACTACTAAACCCTTGAAATATGAAGCTAGATGATCTCAGCCATGGAGGAAGTATTTATAGGAGGAGGAGATTCCATAAGAGATGGGAGAAAGAGCTTATCCCTTTGAGAGGTAGCACAAAATGTGGAACAACCATCCCAAAGGAGAGAGGCGAGCTCATCTGATCCAACAACCAGCCCTAGGACTACCCATCAAGCTGTTAAACTTCAAAGATTCGACAATTTGTTTAAAAAACTCACCAAAAATAGCTCGTCGTGAGTGCAACACAGAGATAGAGCGACAACGTCACTACGGCTAGTGTAATCTTGGCCATCTTCATGGGTGGAAAAACTGCTGACCCTTGATGACCCAAAAACATACGTAAAAAAGGGTCTGCTCTAGGAGTAGTGAACTGAGGTATTCTTCTAGAGATGACAAGGAAGACATTGACAAATAATTTGCAACATGACACAAGGCAGATGTCAATCACATGGACCGGTAGTGTCCAAGATTAGGGAATGTGGGGTCGGTGACAAATTACTGTGTAACAGATATCATTGAGCATTGTCTTTGAAATATTTCCCATGTTCCCTTCTGAATCCAAATTTTGGATTATTGTATAAATCAAGGGCACAACCTTAGGTGGTTCAAAGGACAAGATTTGTATAGGGGTCGCGTCTGAATCAGATACCAAAACGTGATGGTAAGATTTTTCCCATGGTCGCTCCTCTAAACAAATGATCTCTCATTAGGGGGAGAAATTATCAGAGAGGATATGGTACCATTGGTTGTGAACAAAGTGACAGGAGAATCTGATGCAGATTGAATGGCTTTATAGGACAATTCGACTTGTGAAAGCAACATTTGTCCTCCATAAGAGTCAACGTTTGAAGGGGAAAGGAGGATCTAGGGATTGGTTGGGCCATGAGGAATAGTGGAGACCATAGAAACTATTTGACAAACCTTGAGTGCGAGAGAGGAAAGAAAAACATCAAGGAACAACCCATCAAAATACTAGTACCAATACTTACATATGAGTCAAGTATGCCACCTACTAAAGGTAAAGTGCCGCTAGGAAATGGGGAGTAATCTAGGTTGAAGAAGGACAGATGGTCCACCGTGACTATTCTTCAATCCGATGGAAATAGGATGATGTGGAAAACCGTAGACACGATGGTATTCATGGCATGAGTTCAACTATGGCCCAAAAGCATATTATAGTCGAGTTTTCAATCTACGACTTGAATGTCCACCATTACCATTTTCCCACTCAGAGTGATGGGGTAGTCATCAAGGTAACCTTTTCGATTGAATGTATGGACACTGAATGCTTTAAGGGAATTTTACTGAAGAGAGAGGGTTGGAGAACCCAAGATGAGCCAACATGAAGTAGTCATGACACAGGTCGAAGCACCTTTGTCAATGACAATTCTATGTACACCTCATCCTTTCGAAAAAAAATCACCTTAAATGCAAGTTGGTGGGAAAGGGAGTGTTTACATTTCTCCATTTCAAATATTTCTAGCATGGAATCCTAAGGGTCAACTGCACCAATAGCCAAAAGCACAGCTTTCTGTTGCTTTGGAGAAGTTTTCAATACTTTGAATGTAGACATTGTTGACGGTGCTTGTGCCAAGTCTTCTACAATACTGTAGTTCTGGGAAACACGTGTAGATGTATTATGTGTTGTGCGACGAAGTTCCCCTTTTCGGGGGCGAATTACAAGATTAGAAACATGTATTTCGATATGAATATTGTTGGCTGGCAGTGGGTTTAAAATTGAGGAAGCGTCCTGAGCATTAGTGACTAGATCTCCATAAGTTTTGGCTTGCGTTTGAATATCAACCATTTCAAAGGTGTAAACAGTCGAAAATCCTTCATTAGAGGAAAGATGATTTGAACTGTCATTTCCCTCTTGCGAGGGTAGAGGCAGGTTCAGAATAAGATGTTGCTGCTGCTGAGCAGGGAAAGTGTTGTGTAGGACAGAGGGGGTCTGGCCAGTGTCCTTTTGAGCAAGAAGATTTTTGCATTCTTGGAGACACAAACATCGATGTCATATGGTATTTCACACAAATTTTGCAAGGGAACTTGATAGCTTTGTCCTTTTCACTGTCAGGTCATGCAACAACTTTCTGCTTAGGGTTGAATTGCATGGTTGGCTAATCTTTATAAGGAGAGGTATTTTTGTATTCTTCTTGTTATTTCCGCTAGGTTTTTGCATAGACTACACAAATTTTATCACAGTGGTAGGAATAATAGCCGATTGGGTACAAGTAGCAGGATCAAAAGACAACTAGGCAACATGCCCGCTAAGTTGTTTTATAGTAGACCCTGAGGTAGCGACGATGATACCGTCAGCATGCACTCTGGGTTTCTGAGTAGAGGGATCATTGGAAGTTATGTGGGCATTGGGGATTACATTGTATAATGTGCCAGACTACAAATAAATCAGATCTAAGTGCTGGGCACAGAAAATGGATTGGTCTTCAATGACCGCACCACCTAAGGTAACGTCCTTGGCAATTTGGAGAAGAAGATATTTAAATAACCAATTTTCTAATAGATAAACCAAAATGGGGGCCTTGACTAGACTCCACCTACATCTTCATTCATGAATATTATTGAAGATATGGGTGGAGGTGTCTTGGCGTAAGGTAGGAAGAAGTTTCGTCCTCGTTTCATGGTGGATGGGCCACTGAAATTGCTTTAAAAATTCCGTCGCCAAGGCACCAAAGGTATTAACAAGAGATTTAGAATGATAGGGAAACTTTGCGTGAGAGGATCAATATGCACCCTGAAGGGCTGATTGAGAAGGCCAATAGAGACAAGAAGATGCTTCGCCACATGGCCTACCACTACATGACCCACAACAAAATCTGCAACATAAGGATGAGGAAGCTTAAGGCTAGATTGAGGAAGGCCTTAAAGAGAAAAAAAGGACCAAGATAAGTTGAAAATATTGGTTGAAGCCTCACTAGCCCATCAAAGCAATTAATGGTGGTGCCCCATGCCAAATCTAGGCAAGTTTTGATGATTTTTCGTCTTTTTCACATTTTGAAGTTTTGAAAACAGGAAATTGGCCTCGATGATGCTACGCTTTTCCCTGGAGAAATTTCTGGAGGAAAATCTTGTATATTTGGGTTCAGCATTGTGAGAGCATCAAACCCAAAACAATTTATAAGAATTGGACCAAAATTGGCCCACCAAAAGGTCAACAAACTACCAAAATATGACCTCTCTAACTCTTTTTGGACACACAGAGGGCAAATGACCTCCAAGTGAAAAAGTTCAAGATGTTCCAAAAACTAGACAGGAAGAAATTTCCAATGAGCTATCATGGGCTCAATGTGGCTAAGGTAAATGCCTCCAAAATTAGGTGGAAAGCGGCATTGCCCATCTGGCCAGTGGCGCTATGCTATTGGCCAGTTTGCCAGAAATTCAAATTTTCGCCTAATTTCACTGCAAGTTGACTTTTCCTCTCTTCATGGATGATTTATGATTGTAATTAATGCTTTGGTATGTAAATGTAATAGTGAAATGATCTTAGAGTGTAGATTCATCAGTTTGAGGTGGTTTGGGGGTCAATGACTCAGTTTCCATGCTTATAGAGGCAAGTTGTTCCACTGCCTATATTCATATTCCCTATTTGGAAATGGTTGTAACAACCCCTTTTCTCTTGGGTTAGACCCTTGATGGCTAGCATAGGTGGTTGGATGTCTATATTATGTTTTTTTTTGTTATTTTCAAAGGTTGGACTCTTTTGGATGCTCCGAGCTACATTGTACACCTTTATCAGCAGTTTGGCAAGGAAATAAACGAGGATTTGCAGCTATTTTTATGGAATACTTGTGGTATGGTGTTTTTTCATAGTTTCCTCTTCTTTTATCAGTTTTTCTCTTGTTTTATGTATGCCACAATCTAATTCATTGCTTCTAGCTAAATTATATCAAGATAGATAGGTAGAATTCATTGTTTACAGTGCTCTGCCTTGGGAATCCATTCAGTTTTTGATGTTTTCTACTCTTTGAGAAGGATACATGACCTTTGCATGCCCTCATTTTCTCCTCACCAGTCTTTAGACCTACCATCTCACTCAATTTCAAGTGCCAAAGTACCTACCTACCTCGTCCCATAGAACACCCTGCATCCTGGCTCGATTTCCTGGACCCAAAATTGCCTGGCTCCATTTGATCCAGCAACAAACCAACAAAATCAATCAAAAATCCTAGAGCTACTATACCTAGCCTAAAATCCATATTTTATATAGTCATCTTGACTTAGTTTCACAAGGAGAGTGTTGGCATTATGAGACAAGTGTTGTCCTTGATGGCAAATCGCTCAGATGATAAATTATAGTGCAACAAAGTTATTTTCAAGTTCACAGAATTTTATGCTGAGAAAAGTTTACTTCATGTAGAGAAAAGTTCACGGAATTTTATGCAAAGAAACGTTTATTTCATGTAGAGAAAATTTCATGGAATTTTATGCAGAGAAAAGTTTATTTCATGTGGAGAAAAGTTCACGCACTTTCATGGTTGGTTCATGGTATTAGTCCCACAGTTTTGGATCCTATGGTTTTGGCCCGTGGTATTGGTCCATGATTTGAGGAAGAGCTTGCCTATATAAAGCAAAGGAGATCATTTGGCTTGGGTATGCTTTTGGGTTGAATATCTTAAGATCTGAAATATTGGGTTATTGTTTCAAAAGCTCGATCTCTATGAAAGTGAAGTGGAAAGCGAATCTGTGAAGGGTGATCTCTCGAGCACTGCAGCTGCGGAAGTGCGGAGGCACCACAGAAGGCGCAGTGCGCCACAGAGGCGCCACAGAAGGCGCCACAGAAGGCGCAGTGTGGAGACGCCACAGAGGCGCCACAGAAGGCGCCACAGAAGGCGCAGTGCGGAGACGCCACAGAGGCGCCACAGAAGGCGCCACAGAAGGCGCAGTGCGGAGACGCCACAGAGTCGCCACAGAAGGCGCCACAGAAGGCGCAGTGCGGAGACGCCACAGAGGCGCCACAGAAGGCACAGTGCGTAGACGCCAGAGACGTGCCACAGAAGGCGCAGTGTGGAGGCGCCACAGAAGGCGCAGTGCGTAGACGCCACAGACGCGCCACAGAAGGCGCAGTGTGGAGGCGCCACAGGAGATGCCACAGAGGTGCCACAAAAGGTGCAGTGCGGAGATGCCACAGAAGGCGCAGTGCGAAAGCGCCACAGGAGACGCCACCGAGGCGCCACAGAAGGCAGAGTGCGAAGATGCCACAGAGGCACCACAGAAGGCGCAGTGAGGAAACGCCACAGAGACGCCACAGAAGGTGCAGTGCGGAGACGCCACAGAGGCGCCACAGAAGGCGCAATGCGGAGACGCCACAAAGGCACCACAGAAGACGCAGTGCAAAGGCGCCACAGGAGACGCCACAGAGGCGCCACCGAAGGCGCAGTGCGGAGGCGCCATAGAAGGTGCAGCTGCGGAGGTGCACAATGCCACAAAAGGTGAAGTGCGTAGTGACGCAGGCCAGAGAAAAGGAAATTGCGTATCTGTCTTAAGATCTTTTGTTGACTGATTTTTTTGTTGATAAGGTGTTCTGGTTTTAGTTTACTGTTATTTTTGATCTGGTTATCTGGGTGACTTACTGGTACTTGATGATCATTTGATGTTTATGGATCCAGTTTGAAAATTTATGAAAAGTGGTCCTTGAAAGAAAAGAAGTAGGGGGTTGTAGCTCCCTTCCAGGAGAGACTGGAAAACGAGAGAGAGTTGTAGCTCTCTGCAGGTTGCAGCCTGCGTACTGGTAAAGGACTGCACTAGTACAAGAGCATTGTAAAAGGAGTTTCTAATTTGAAATAAGATAGAGACATATTGCAGCAGGTGGTTTTCACCCACATTGGGTTTCCACCTTATATCTGGTGTTCTTTGATGTGACTGTCTGTTTTTCTTGTTCATGCTCATTGTTTTATGGTATTGATATCCAAAAATAATTCAAAGTATAAATAAGGAAGAATTGTTAAAAGGACTAGATAATACTGATTCACCTCCCCTCTCAGTATTATTTTCAACAATTGGTATCAGAGTAGGTCCTTCTAAAGAAGCTTGATCACTTGAAGGAAGATCTTTCATCATGAGCAACTACGAGAGGGAAGCATCTATCACGCCACCAGTTTTTGATGGGACAAACTTCAATTATTGGAAGGTAAGAGTTACTGCCTATCTTCCACCTCTTGGTACAGAAGTTTGGAACATCGTAGAGACAGGCTATGCTTTTCCTTCAACTACTCCTACAGATGCAAACAAGAAGAAGAAGTATGAAACAAATGAAAAAGAAGTCAGTACCCTATTAGGATGTATATCCCAATCGGAATTCATGAAGGTAATGCACTATAAATCCGCAAAAGAGATATGGGACAAAATTGTCACGAGCTATGAAGGAGATGAACAGGTAAAGCCTGCCAAACTTCAAACTCTCAGGATTGAGTATGAGACTCTCAAGATGTATAATGATGAAAGTGTGGCTAACTATTTTCTTCGGGTAGATGAAGTTTTTAATTGTATGAAAAAATTGGGTGAAGAAATAAAAGAGGCTATTGTGGTTGAAAAGGTTC
>APFE030294315.1:0-17129 GCA_000404065.3 Pinus taeda | reverse complement strand
CCTTCTCTAAATGCATGAGAAGGGTTAAAATACTACTTCCTAATTCTAATAATAGTGTCTTTACAAAATTTAGGATACTGTTTTCAAATGACCATCCTTTTTCTAATCTAATAACAAGAAGAAAAAAAACTTCTAAAAATAAGGCTACTTCTGAACTTGGTCCTTAAAACTACAAGTGTTCATCATGGACTTGAGAAGAGTCGGTTGGCCGACTTCTGTGCTGAGCTGGGCTGCGAAAATAGAATTTATGAGAGCTATCACTACTTTTTCGGCTGAGTTTATGATGCATTTCACAGTCATCCATTGACTGTGTGGCTTGACCAAGTATGCCTAGTAACACTCCCAATTTAACCTGTTCAATGCCTGGATCGCTTTTCCCTTTTCCTGCGCCTTCTGCTTCCATTCTGCTTCCATTCGTAATTTATTTGGTAGGTACCCCGGGGTGGTCTCCTCGATTAAGTTGGCCCTGTGTAAATTCTCATTTATACAGTCAATAAGAATGTTTGCCTGCGTGGCCGCTGTCTCTGTTGCTTGTTCCGCCTGCCTAATTTGATCGTCCCATTTGTTAAAGAGCAATTCCTTATGATTCTCGTTTATTCTGGGTGCATTTGCTCTTTTCCCTTCCTCTCCATCCTGCCAAGCTAAGTATTCTGTCACTCGTCTGTCAATCTGATCATAGTCACTTCGCAAGTCCGCCACTTGATTGGTGATTTTATCGCTCAGCTCGCAATAGTGACCCCACTGTGAAATATTACGTCCCAACTCTTCCTGTTGCTGCAAAAATTGCTCATTTAAGCTAATAGATTCTGAAACAAATTCAGCAAGCTTAGGCTTGTCCTTATGCATTTCTTGTAAAGTTTGCAACTTCTTTCCTTTTTCATCTAGACTTCTTTGATAGCTTATCTGCATCTGCTGAAAGTCTTCCTGTAACTTCTCGAGCTGTTTGGACGCTTCAATACTAGCATTGGCTTGTTGTAATTGTCGTTGTAGTAACTGTATTTGATTTTCTTGTTCTTTCAACAGTTACTGAACTTCCGATGCATTATCAATAGTTGCAGAAGCATATGCCCCTGCGATCTGAGACAACTTCGTGAGATTCTCTGTCGGGTTATTGTTGGGGTGTTTCCATAAGACGTCCAAATGTTCAGCATCTTGTGACGGTGTATTTTCTAGTTTTTTTTTCTTCCTTTGTCTCCTTACAACTGCTTTATGTTGGGGACTATAGAATACGTCCAGTGGGGGAATTTCTTCTACATTAAGTAGAAGCTCAGAAGGTGGAGCGATATGACTGTGCTCCATTTCTGTGACACTGCTGACTATGGTCGAAACCATTTCTTGCGTTACCTGTGTATTATTCACAGGTGTTCTTAGGGCTTGCCCTTCAAGGCTGATCAGCTCATTGAAGGTTTCCCATTCTTTGTCTAGTTCTGTTGTGACGAGTGGCGCTTTAATGACGAGAGGGGGGACATCTCTTGGCGGGGAGGCGATAACTTGTTTCCGCGACATTGCACTTGACTGAGTTGTATCTTTAGCTGTTTCCTCACTTTTTTCTTGGTCGCTTCCAGAATTTTTAGAATGTTCAAGCACTCCTTGGGCAGTGTTAGATTTGGATCTGGAAGTGCTAGAGTTTCCACTGAGGCTGACGCTGGGAGTTGGTTCTCTGGCAGGCAGTCGCAGCTTCTCTAGAGGAACACTGGCTAACCTTCTTTCCCTGTATAACATGAATCTTTGGAGGTCATCTGGAGACAACTTTGACTGAGCTTCCCGCAAAATTTCCTGGAGTGAGCTTCTACTCTGAAACAAATCATCAAACAAATCTTTCTTTCCAACGAATACTTTTACTTTGATGTTCGTTGTAAAATCATGGGTGATATTATTTGGGTCAAATGGCCGAGCTGGGAATTTAAATAATTGTAGAGACGTCAAATTCTCCACTTCGGCGAAAGTGTGTCCTAAATCGAACAATGAGAAGGCCCCACAAGCCACAGGAAACTGAGGCCATATGGCCTTCTTCTTGTCTTTTAGTTCTTTGGTCAGGCCACCTTTTGAGCAGGTCTGATAGGCAATTTCCCGAGCCAAGTTTATCGGGATATATAGAGGTAGACATGTGGGGTACATGCTCCCAAACACTCTAATATAAGTGAACCATTCTTCCCCGAACCATATTGCGATGGGGATGATGTCTATTTGCGCTTCGGGTGAGCACCTCGGGGGTTCTTCATCATACATCATTCTATATAGGGGTAAGATAAGCCTGTGACAAATCTGATAGAAGTGTGGGGCGAACTGGGAATCCCATAACATCTTATGATAAACATGGAGAGGTAATGGGTTCTGGGTAGTCCATTTCCAACCCATAGTGGGGAATTTAGACACATAACAGATAGAATCCACAATATACACAGACAGATAAAAAGGAGGATAGACCCTTTGAGACAAGGATCTTTTAGACCGGTAATTCATAACAGCTGTGTATAGATTATCAGAAAATATCTTTGCCCAATCTATAATATCGGCGTTTGTGGCAGCGTCTATGAGTGGTAGCCATTCAGACGAAAATTTATTGATGTCCGGCATCCCAAATAGTCTACAAAGCATGGCCGCAGCAAAACAATACGGAGAGGTGAGGGAGCCAGTGCTGTACATACCATTTTTGTCCTTTTTGAGCTGCTCCTCTTTCCTGGACCAATCTTTAGTGGTCTCTGCTAGGTTTGGGTTCTCTGCCGCAAATTTCTTGACAAATTGTGCATTGTAGGTCGTCTACAGTTCAGGAAGATGATACATAAGCTTTAAGTCTTGCGCGGCGAATGAACCTATGAGCCCATGTCCTTGAACCTTGAATTGTCTATTGTTCAACTCTGCATTGTCAAGTATCCACTTGATCATATCTGTATACGGTAAAATTTTGGGTCTAGCTGCTATTCGGTGAAGAAATGAACATGCTAGCTCCTCCAAGGACGCCTCGGAAGAGCGTTGTGAGCCTGTGGTAGTATCAACCTTCATTACTCTAGGATTTTCTTCCTCTAGCAGCCTATACATGCTTTCCCATGTCGAAATTCCTGCGTCTCTGTTGCAGGCAGTGTCTGTATACAAAGGTGCCATCTCCTTAGTATTTTCCTTCGCCTAGGAGCCTTGAGCTTTATGTTTCTTTCCCAATTGCTCCTGCATTCGGCTTTGAATTGTCTTAGCTCTTCGTTCCTCCAAATTACGAGCGAAGTGGAAATGACTGATTAAGAAAGGTGATGGGAGAGTTTTAAATGCAACAGATATATCAAATATGCCACTTTACGTGAAGTAATTCTTTACAAAAGCATGTGTCTTCATTTCATTTAATAACTGACAACTAATCCATTTACTATCATTAAAAGCGCATGATCTTGAGTCAGACTATGGTAAGTGGCTTTTCTTTGAATGACGTGCCCGAAGGATTCGTGATTAAGTGATTCATGATTTGCTTACGTAGAAGATCGTGCGATCGCAAATCGTGCCAATCGCAAATCGCAAGATCGTAGATTGCACCATCGCAGATTGCACCATCGCAGCGATCGCAACATTGTAGCGATCGCAACATCGCAGGTCGCAGAAGTTTAATGTTTACCAAATATTGCTAGTTTATTTCTGCGATATGTGATCTTACGATCGGTGTTATCGCAGATCGGTAGATCTTGAAGTTTTTCCTTATGAGCATTACTTGATTGTGATGTGATGTCATGCTTAACACGAGGGTCTTGCACATACTGATGTTATAGAGGAATGGAGGCATGCTATCCTTTTTTGTAACGCAGTTTTAAAGATATTTCCCTCATTGTAGACTTAGGTTAAAAATATTCCAAAGACCTTTCTAAGCTTACGATGGTAACCTTATTTTGAAGAAAGGAAAAACTTGCTTTTTCCTTAAAAATTTAACTAAGGGTCCCCATTCATTTAGTATTTTGGACAACACTTAAATGAACAAGGGGGGGTGTTGCTAGCCACAACATAGTGGAAGAATTTTATTAGCAAACATAACCACAACTAGTTTCAAATGGTAATTCCTAATTTCAGTATCAAGATTAGCAATCAACATCTAGTCTTTAATGTAAAAAGTAGTGTTTGATCTTCGGTATTAGCAACAACATTTTTTTCCAATATTATCAGGTGCCTCTATATCGTAGTCAATTCCAAATTCACCTCTAAAGTAGACATGAGTGTATTAATCTCTAACTCAATGGGAAATATAGGACTCTTACCATACACAAGCTCATATGGAGAGAATCTCGCATTGTTTTTCCAAGTAGTTATGTAAGCCCAAAGTGCCTCTAGAAGTCTCCTAGCCCAATCTCAGCAGTGACTAGCCATGTTCTTTGTAAGAATTTCCTCAATCACTTTATTAGTACTCTCCACCTATCCATTAGCCTATGGGTGGTAAGGTGAGGTAATTTAGTGATGAATATTATATTTCTTAAAAATCTTATTGATCAACTCGAAAGTGAATTTTGGCCCTCCATCTGTAACTATCACCTTTGTAACTTCATAACAAACAAATATATCTTCAAACAAAAGGTATAAAACATCCTATTCAGTAGCTTTGGTAAGTGTCATAGCTTCAACCCACTTGGTGACATAATATTTGCATACCAAATGTATGGCTTTAGATGAGATGGGGGATCGATAGGTCCAATGAAATCCAAGGCCCATATATCAAAATGCTCTATCATTAGTTGAGGTTGTAACAATATTTTATCTCATTAGAAATGTTGGCCCATCCTTTAGCAATTGTCACGCCCTTGAACATACTTTCTTGCATCCTGGAATATGGTAGGCCAAAAGCATCCCATCCAAAGCATCTTATGACTTGTTCTACTATCATCAAATTTTCCACCACAATGATCATCATGACAAGGATTCAAAATGTCATGGATTTCATCTTCACTTACACATTGTCTTATTTGATGATCTAGTCCAATATGAAAGAGATATCCATCCACCTAAAAATATCAAGCACTTTGTTGAATGATTTTTCATTTTTATCTCGAAGAGAGTTGGTGTGGGAGTCTTCCTACAACAATATAATTAGGAATTTTTGCATACCCTGGAGAGAAAATGGAAACTGCGAAAAGATATTCATGTGGGAAGGAATCCTCAATAGGAAAAATATTATTATTTATGTAGTCTAGATAGGAATTCAGCAACAACATTATCCTTTCTAGGCTTATCTACAACAGGTATATCAAATTCTTATAGTAAGTGTAACCGTCTAGTAACCCTACCATTGGTAACTAGTTTATTCCTTAAAAATTAAATAGAAGAATGCTTAGTATGTACGAAAACCTGATATCTTATAATATAATGTTGAAACTTGTTGATAACCTGTATAACAACAAGAAATTC
Source organism: Pinus taeda (assembly GCA_000404065.3). Classification (NCBI taxonomy): domain Eukaryota; kingdom Viridiplantae; phylum Streptophyta; class Pinopsida; order Pinales; family Pinaceae; genus Pinus; species Pinus taeda. The sequence goes on along the minus strand of APFE030294315.1, from coordinate 11,759 downwards.
CTTCTCAATTAGCATATATTTCAATTCAACGGGGGTCAAATTCTTGTTAATGTAATAGACAACATAAGGGTTGTGTACTTCTTGTTGTCCCAACACAACCCCCAATAGTTGTCTTAAAGGAATCCATAGAGATATGGAATGACAATGCCCAATTAGGTCCTCATAAAATAGGATCTTTTATTACACACCTCTTTAGACCTGCAGAAACATTTTTACACTTATCAGTCCATATAAATTCCTTCTCCTTTCAAATTAGCATACACACTGGGAATGTAATTTTAGAAAAAATTTCTATGAAATGTCTATATTAGCATGCATGCCCTGAAAAGCTACAGAAAATTTAGAATTTTGTCTTAAACTTTAGAATCCTTGGAGAATCTTACTAGTCCCTAATATGCAAATTGTAAAATATTTGATGATATTTTTATTATGATATTTAGATTTCTAATTATTTTAGATTAGTGTATATAAAATTTGGGCAACTTTTAAGGTAAAATAATTTTATAATCTAAAATTTGGGCAAATCATTTCTAGAAAAAAATGGGAATTAGCAAATATATTTTCTAAAGAAGCATGGAAAATTAACTCACCAAACAAAGGAAAGGCATGTATCTATATATGTCTCTTAGGAGAAGGAATTCTTAATATTACCTCAATCTTCACCAAATCAACTTGTATTCCTACAGTAAAGAGATAGTGTCATAATCAATTCATTCATCATCCTATGGAATTTTTCAGTTCTAAGAGAAAGATGAGTTTGTATACATCATTCAAGAACCTTTTCAAGATTATTAGTACTTCGTCAAATTCATTTTCATGTAGTGTAAAATCATCCATGAAATTGTCTAAGTAGTCATTAATTAGGTCTAAAAATATTTCTAACATCGTTAGTGCATTACAGAGCCAAAAAGTAAGGACTCTATAGGAAAATGTACCCCATGGGAAAGTGAAAGTAGTTTTTCCTGGTCTTTAGGGACAATCTAGATTTGATTGTAACCACTAAACCCACTGAGAAATGAAAAAAAAATACAAAACAATGTATCAAGGACCTAATCAATAAAAGATAATGGGAAATGGTCCTTTTGAGTAGCCTTATTGAGATCCCTATAGTCAACACAGATTCTCCATTTCCCATTTTTCTTAAGCATGATAACAAGTGGAGAAATACACTAGTTGTTAGATATTAGATGGATGAAATTTGCATTCAGTGATTTTTTAAGTTCTTCTTTGACAATATCATTCAAAGTTGGGTTCATTCTTTTCCAAGGTTGCCAAAAAATATGGGATCCATCCTTTAAATAAATATGATGAGTACATAAACAAGGGTGGATTCTCTTCATATCCATATAATCCCATGCAAAAGATTCTTTATTCTTTCCTAGTAATTGTTTCAGCTTTCTACTTGTGCATTAGATAAATTAGTTTTGATATTTAGGGATCTTCCACGCTCAATTTGAACTGGTACACTCTTAATATTTGGGGAAATTGACATATTTTCTATGATAAGATCACCAGTGGCATCATCCATACTTGGTTTGTCCATTATAGAGCTTAATAACTAGGATATTAGCTAAGTAATAACATAGGGTTACTAATAACATTGTTGATAGTGTCATCCTCTATTTCATTTTTAAATTACAAGGCATTTCCAATTGTAAGGAGTGGTCATACATCATCCCATTTGGCTCAAATTTAGATCATAGATGGTTTTCATAAACAACACTTGGTCTAGATGGAGGGTAAAGAACAAGGTTATTTGTAGTTGTTGAGTGATAAAAGGTGCCTTTTTAACTCCTAATTATCTTCACATTAATTATCAATCTGGGCAGGTCTTTCTATTTCAAGAGTGTACACATTATGTGGTGGCTATTTAACTCAGAGAGTAATGCTTCTAAATTGCAGTATAGATCTTTTAAATACAAGAGTAAATGGATGCAGTAAGTAAATTCTAATTTAAATTAAAAGAAAACTCAATCCTTCAATGAAATCAAATCCTACAACAATTCAGGTAACAGCAGTACTAGTTAAGAGTACAACAGTGATAACTCTTCTCTTAGAGACTGATTGAATCTAAATCAAATGCACTACTCTGTAAAACAACGATGACATCAATTCTGAGAGACTAATAACAGTAGTTAATTCTCATTACAGTTGATTACATCGAGCAGGATATTCATCTAGGAAACCCAATCCAAAGCGAAAGGAAACTAATTAAACAATCATGTTGTAAATTATATAAAACAAAGTTATTCTATCAATGCAAAGAAATAAGGAACAACAACGAAATAATAATAGCAGAAAGCAATAAAATATCAACTATCACACTTGCAAGAATCAGAAATATATGACACGGGTGAAGCAGTGAATTCCACCAAAAGTCGGGCCCTTAGCCGCCAATGTACACTGTTGGTTACTTCGGATAAATGGAAAGGAACAACAACTCCTTTTATATATTAATCATGAAAGAGTATTACAGTGTATTTGCGTTCTTCACTACAGCAAAAGTCTGTAATTGAGAATTACAATAATAATAACAATAGTCGTTCCCTTTCTGCTTACAATCATTGCTTTTTATAATGAGAAACGGGTAAAAATATAGATGATAAAAGTGATCCCCTAGGATCTCTTGATCCAGAGGGATTCACACAATTTCTAACTTTAGGCATTTTTCCCTTCTTGCGTTGATTCAGTTTATTGGATTTTGGACGTATTTGCAACCGCAATGTCCTTCCTTAGCTTGTTGCTTTTTCGCTATCCCTTAGTCAGGGAACAACAGTTGTCCCTTTTCATATTTTCCTGCATAAAGAAGGATGATAATTACCCAAAGCATAACTGTAAATAATTTATGTATTTTCTACCATAATTTCTTAATAGATTAGCACATTGGGATATATAAAGGATGAGAATAAAGGAAAAGATAATAATTTAATGGTAAATGCATACCTTTTCCATGACCCAACATAATCCCCTGCTTACCCTTTTTCATGTCCTCATGAAAACCATGTAGTTTGTGTGCAGAGAAGTCAAGGAATAAGTTGGAGAAGGGATTTCGTAAGGCGGTTTGAAACCATGATTCTTGGCCAAAATTTCAAAGATGTTCCCTGTTTGTCCTTCAGCTAGTTCATATATAGCCTTGTACCCCTCGTCAGGATACCAAATAATAGGGCTGCGGAACCAACAGCCTAACTAATAAGGACCTTCCCTTAAGATGAGATTACTATAAATGACAAAGCGTTCTACATCCAATTTAAAATTTTTATAGTTGAATGTTTCTCTATTTTGTACATTGTTATTGGAAATTGTCCATCTGAACTTGGCTGCAGCCAAGGGGCTTTCCTGAATGGAAAGGAAATACTCTACTCCTTTTTGGACAATCTCTTTTTGAATAGGCCCTAGATTTTTAATTACTCCTTCCCTCTTCATCAAACTTTTGTGATTGGTCGGCATTTGTATTGGATGGTTTGGTTCCCCTCTAACCCAAAAGTCCAATCCATTTTCCTGCCTCTAGAATGTGTTGTGAGATTTGAACCATTTCAGTTGGTTAATAACAAATGAAATAAAAGATTGAAATTGTACATCCCCTACAAAAGGACTGGGGTTCTTTTCAGTTTCTTCTTCTAATACAAAATTGTGTAAATAAAATTCACACAGCAGCTTTTGTACTTTTACTCCATGATGTTTACAACAGTTTATAAAATCCTCTATTAGTTTTCCAGCTTTGACAGCTTTGATCTTCAACTGTAAGTATCTTTCCATCAAAAATAGGGCATAGTTATTGGCAAGAGACTTGCATGCCAATATGTCAGTATATAAGGTGCAAATAGTATCCATTTAACTCTTGGCCTTTTCTAATATGAGCTTTATTTTCTCAGTCCTCTCTTTTTCCTTTCTGTATTTATCAAATGCCTCACTTTCTGAGATGTTCATGTCCCAAAGTTGTTTTTGTAATTCTTGGTATTTCTACTGGGGGGTAGTTTCTACCTCAAGCTATTCTATGTTAAGCCGAGCTTGTGCTAGATTTTATTGAAGATTTACTATACTAGGGTCGTTTCTTGTCATAATATCTTTGGCTTGGATATCTATCTGCGTATTCTTGCTATGAGAGTGGATTTTTATTCTATATGTGTTCTTATTATGGGACTGAATGCTTATAGTTTGTGTACTTTTATTATGGACAGTCCATCCCTCTATCTGGGTGGTCGTGCTAATGGAGGGTAACACCTATGTTTAAACAACTAAGTTACGAAAATGTATACTCTCTGTTTGGGCAGCTGCTTCTGCAACATTTGCATGTTGTTCCTTAAAAATTTGAGTAAATATGGGCTTAGTTTGAGTCTCAGTAACATTTGTATCATGAAATTCAGTTTGAATGGTTGCATCTATTGTTTCTGGGGTTTTGTCTGAAACTTTCCCCATTGTTAATGTCCTTATCTTTTGCCTGAGTCTTTTTACTAATTTCTGCAGCCTCTGCTATTCCTTTCTAGGTTTTTTAACTTTTTTTCTTCTTTTCGGGAGGAAAAACTGTTCCAATAATCGCTTCCACTCTTAGCGAGCTCAGTTTCTCATCTAGGTTTTGTTCTACAAGAGTTGTGTCCTTACCCTGGCTTGTTTCTATTTCTCCTATTTGGCCCACATCCTCTGTATTTAAACCGACCCGACTGGGTTCTCCTAGAGGTGTATTACTAAATTAGTTCACCTCTTCTTGGGTGCGTTCTGCTCCTATTTATTCTTCACAAATTACATTTCTTGGACTCCTACCGTGGCCAGAGTTTTCTTTTGATTGAGTTGCTCTTATGTTAAAGTTGAGCGGGCTTTTGGGTTGTATAAATTTGTTTATATTGGCCAAAATCTGGGCCAATTCAATATCATGAATAAGTCTCATGGTGGACTTGTGTTTGGCGTTGAGGGAAGCTTTGTTTCATATTTTTCCTCTTCATGAGAGTGCTCTATTTCCTCCTCAAACTTTGACTCTAGGTCATCCCGACCTTCCAACTATAAATATTGCTCATTTTCTAGACTAGCTAGTTCTATGGGCTGGCTACTGCTACCCTGGGGATTTTTAGTTGTTCCCAAGCTTGTCCTTATTCTAGCAGAGTGTCTACGTTTTTGGGGAATGTTGGTGGTATGGGTAGTCTGTTTCCTTTTCAGAATAAGATTAGGAGCAAGTAAAGCTAAACCCCCTTCAACAGCAAATACTAATTCCTCCTAACTTGACTGTTGCTGGACGAGGCTGTAACTTACCATCAACCTAATCAAGCAATGGTGGCTCACGAAATTCTCTATATGCCAGGATTTGTTTATGCTTCGAGCAATTCATGCAATAAGAAATTCAAATACGCAGGAACGTATACAGGACATTTTTGTTTCAGAACTGCTAATAATTTAAGGTGACATGTCCTTACCACAGCTTTTCTCCTGACGCATGTGATATAGCTCTAAACGACTCTAGTCAGTTCTGTCCATGGTTCTCCAAGGGATGAAGGTCGAAATCCTTTGCCTTTGATAATCAGGTCCTATCCCTCATCCTAAAAGACTGCAATAGCGTCCTGCAACCTCAATTTTTTATGAGTCCATATGGGTCCGACTACTGCTAATCTGGACACTTCGGCTATTACTATGTCTGTCACTGTAATTTTCCTTCCTCTAATCGTAGAATGTTCATTTTGTAAATTCTGTAAGAATTTGATAGAAATTGATTCATTGAGTTGTTGCAGTCATGTGAAATATGTTATCCATCCAACTGAGGCTAGAATTTCTCTAGTTGCATCAAAAATAGCTAGTATTAATGGCTCCCTTCACACTGTTCATCCTCCCATACTACCTAGATTCTAGAAACCATTAGTATCGCAAAGATGCTACAGCAATAGACAGAACTGTGCTTATGGAACAACAAGTTGTTATAATGGTTATTTCAAATGATTCTTTACAGGCAAAAATATCGTTATTCTCGGACTTGCTATTGTATCACATACTTCGTAATCATGGAATGTTGAATTCCCTACATAATCTAATCAAGAACTGACATGCTTGCGTAACTATACTAGGGATTCGCCCCCCTTCAAATGATAGGTCACCTTCGACTGATTAAATGAATGAATGATGTATTGGCGGTGACGTACAGGAGTGGTAGAAATGGAAAGGTATACATATTTATGATAGGATCACAAAAGATATCGAGGTGCTAAAATCAATGCATAGAATGAGAATTATGAATGAATGTGGAGATATCATGGAGTGATTCGAAAAGGGAGAAAGGACATCTGACGTGGAAAATATGCTTTACGGTCATTATTCCACTTAAACCACTATGACCTTTTAAAAGATATCTCATGCATAAAGGTTCAAAAATGAATTAGGAACATAATCTCTCTGTAGTAAATATAAAGAATAAGAAAAGGGAGTTACAATAACTATTGATGTTGAAAATATGACTCCAATACCATTAGCAGAGCCTCTGTTGCCCACAGGTGTTTATAACCTTGACAGAGTTGCTTTTTCACCTTTTGGAACCATGATCCTTTATGTATAATTAGGAAAGTGCCTTATGATGTCAGAATGGAGGCCATGACTAGATGAACATAATGCCATTCACTGGGGAGGAGCGAAAGGTGGGCAGACTACTCGTGATGAGACCTCCTATTCCAAGGACTTTATTTTTCTGATGCATCCATTGGATCGTACCCATGGTGTGGTGGCCATAGTGGGAATGCCACTTTGCTGCTTCCTTATGATCATGGTAGGCTGGCTCATGATGAGACCCCCTATCCTCCATCTAACAAATCATAGAATTGTTAGTAAACATATATATATTTGTTTCTTTCCTTCTTTTTTTTTAGACATCACTTCCTATTTATATATAAAGGATGGCTCAACACTCCTTAAGGGTAGGGATGGTGGAAAAAGTCTGAACATACCAATAGAACAAAATATTCCTTTACCCTTATTCAATGATAATGAGTAGAGAGAATTATAGGGGTTAGGGAAGAACTAGAATGGTACAAATAATCAATCATTTTGATTTATAGTAAAGATAAGGACAGCAAAGTGATATAGATGGTCGTGTCCTTCCCTTTTTAATCAATACAATGCAGTCTCATTAAAGATGATAGTATTCAATTTGCCTGTTCTAGTAACCTTCAAATTTTGTATCCTTACATATATGTTTGTATTCTTGCCCCATAGAGGATCATAGAGAGTGAAATAATATTCACAAGGTGCTTATTTCCTAAAGAAAACCTCACACAAAGAGTGTTATTCCTTAAAGGGAACATCAAGAAAAGACACACAAAAAGGTGTTGTTCCTTGAAGGGAACAGTAGATGTTCCCTGTAAGGAATAGTGAATGAAAAATACACGCAAATGGTGTTGTTCTGTATCGGGAACAACAAAAGGATATATACATGACGGTGTTATTCCTCATAGGGAACAACAGTTGTTCCTTAGGAGGAACAGCAGGAAGAAAAAATTGCACATCCAAAATGTTATTCCTCAACAGCTATTCCTTAGAGGGAATAACAGTTGTTCCTTATAAGGAACATTGAAAAGAGAAAAATAATTGGACACAAAATTGTTGTTCTTTATAGGGAACAACAGCTGTTCCTTAAATGGAACGGTGGAAGAACATATGCGAATGAAACTATTGTTCCTTAGAGGGAACAGTGGTTGTTCCTTAGAGGGAACAGCAGTTGTTCCTTATAGGGAATAGCAACAATTCCTTAAAGGAAACAACAATTGTTCCTTAAAGGGAACAACAAGAACAAGTCCAAATGAAACTATTGTTCCTTAGAGGGAACAGAAGCTGTTCCTAAGAGGGAACAACAAAAATCAAATAAACACGGAAGTGTTATTCCTTAGAGGGGACGACAATTGTTCCTTAGAGGGAATAGCAATTGTTCCTTAAAGGGAATAGCACGAAAACAAATAAACATGGGATTGTTTTTCCTTAGAGGGAACAGCGAGAAAAGAAATCCAAACGAAACTGTTGTTCCTTAAAGGGAACAACAACTATTCCTTAGAGGGAACAACAAGAAAACAAACACACGTGAAACTATTGTTCCTTAGAGGGAACAGTATTTGTTCCTTAAAGGGAACAGAAATTGTTCCTTAAAGGGAACATTAAAATAAAAAATAAAAAAAAATAAAAAAAATGAACGCACATGAAACTGTTGTTCCATAGAGGGAACTGCAGCAATTCCTTAGAGGGAATAGCACGAAAATAAAAAATACAGGGAACTATTATTCCTTAGAGGGAATGGCAAATGTTCCTTAAAGGGAACAACATGGAAATAAAATATATAGGGAACTGTTGTTCCTTAGAAGGAATGGCAGTTGTTCCTTAGAGGAAATAGCAACTGTTCCTTAAAGGTAACAACACAAAAATCAAATATATAGGGAACTGTTATTCCTTAGAGGGAACGACAGTTGTTCCTTAGAGGGTACAACCACTGTTCCTTAAAGGGAACAGCACGGAAATCAAATATACAGGGAACTGTTGTTCCTTAGAGGGAATGACAGTTGTTCCTTAGAGGGAATAGAAAATGTTCCTTAAAGGGAACAACACGAAAAATCTGTACACAAAATTGATGATCCTTAGAAGAAATGATAGCTATTCTTTGGAGGGAACATCAGTTATTCCTTAAAGGGAACAACAAAGGAAAATTAAAAAAACGACAATTTATATGCAATTTATACAAGCAAATTCAATCAAAACAGAAAGAAATTTTTTATGTACAAATTTCAAAAACAAATGAATTATTAACCGGGCCAATGTTGAGGACGGGTTGCCCTCTTCAGCCAGAATCTGTATGGTGGAATGTTCCCGTAATTGTTGGCAAAAGGACTCCCTGGTAAGTGGTTTGTGATAGAGTCGTACTCGATGTCTATTCACTTTAAAAGAGTAACCAGACCCATCGATAGTGGCTAATGTGAGGGTGCCATTATCATGCACCTTTTGTATCTCATAAGGTCCTAACCATCTAGTCTGGAGTTTTCCCGGGAAATCCTGGAACCTAGAATCATATAGGAGTTCCCAATCTCCTTCATGGAAGATTTTCTTTTTGATAAGGGAATCATGCCATTTCACTTTTTGTTCTTGGATCAGTGCAGTGTGCTGAAGAGATGATAGCCGGATTTCATCCAATTCATTGATTTGATGTAGCCTATTAATCTGTGCTTAGCTTAAGTCCAAGCCTACCTCCTGAGCTATTCTCAATGTCTAGATCTCAAACTCAATTAGGAAGATAGGTTCTTTGCCAAACACTAGCTTATATGGGGAATATCCAATGGTATTTCTCCATGTCGTGCAATATGCCCAGAGGGCTTCTGGCAATTGGGTAACCCAGTCACGTCTATGTGATGCAACTTTCTTTGTGAGTATTGCCTCGATTACCTTATTGGTGCTTTCTACCTAGACATTTGCCTGTGGGTGGTATGGAGTCGTCATTCTATGCATGATATGATGGTTCTTTAATGTTGCAACGATCTTGTGGCCTATGAATTGTTGTCCTCCATTGGTAATTACCTCTCTAGGCAAGCCATATCACACGAATAGTTGGAAAAGAAAGTGGATTACCGAGTCCTCTGTTTCCCTTGGTAGTGCCTTTGCCTCCACCCATTCAGTTACATACTCATTGCAACTAATATATATGTCTTTTGATTAGATGATGGGTTTATTGGGCCAATGAAATCTAATGCCGATCGCTCAAAAGGTTCAATGACTATCTACGGATGCAGGGGCATCTCATCGGAGTGCCCAGGGCATCCCATTCTTTGGCAACTGTCGCATGCCTAGACAAACTTCTTGGCATCTTTAAAAATGGTGGGCCAATAATATCCCATCTATAATACCTTGTGACCAGTCCGGCAATCTGCAAAATGTCAACTGCAATGCCCATCGTGGCAAGCTTTCAGGATGTCAAAGATCTCGTCTTCCCTAACGCATCTTCTAATGTGCATATCGGCCCCTGTATGAAATAAATAGCCTTTAATCCAAGAGAATCACATGTTGCACTGTACTATTTGTTTTCTTTAATTAAGCATCAGGTGCTTGGGTAACTTGCCTACTGCCAAGTAATTTGCGACATCCGCATGCCACGATTTTTTTATAGTTACAACAAATAAATATTCATCAGGAAACTAGTCTTCTACTACTGTTGATTCATCTATCTTTGGCATCCGTGAAAGGAAGTCTGCTACTAGATTTTCTTTTCCTGGTCGATCTTTGATAGTGATATCGAATTCTTGCAAAAGAATCAACCATCTTGTCACTCTTCCATTTGTAACCGTTTTATTAGCTAGATATTTAATAGCAGAGTGATCAGTGTATAAAACCATAGGGTATCTTGTTATATAATGTCTGAATTTATTGATGGTATAAATTACAGCCAACAATTCTTTTTTCATTAACAATATAATTTAATTCAACAAGAGATAGATTTTTGCTAATATAGTATATTGCATATGGCTTTTTATCTTCCTCTTGGACGAGAACTGCTCCAATGGTTGTGTCTAAAGCGTCGGATGAAATCTGGAATGGAAAATCCCAGTTTGGGCCCCTTAATACTGGGGCTGTTGAACAAGCTATTTTAAATCTTCAAAAGCACTGTCACATTTATCAGTCCAAATGAAATCAATATTTCCTGTTAATGCATATAGTGGTGCAGCAATTTGAGAAAAATTCTTTATAAATCTTCTATAGTAGCCAGAAAATCCCAAGAAACTACGTACGTTAGTTTGTGTGGAAGGGGTAGGTATTAAAAGAATTATTTGAATTTTTACTAGATCTACCTGGATTCCATCTGCTGAGATATAGTGACCCAAGATGAGGCCCTCGGTCATCATCATGTGGCATTTTTCATGGCTTAAACAGAGTTTGGTGGCAATGCATCTTTGCAGAACTTTCTCTAATGTTTGTAATACTGGCTCAAAGTCATCTCCGTAAGATGTAAAATCATCCATGTATGTCTCGAGTCCTTCATTTATCAGATCTGAAAAAATGTTGAGTATAGCCCTCTAAAATGTGGTAGGTGAATTGCACAGCCCAAAAGGTAAGACCCTGTAAGCGAATGTTCCCCAAGGGCAGGTAAAGGTAGTCTTATCCTGATCTTCAGGGGCAATCTAAATTTGATTGTATCCACTGAAGCCATATAGGAAAGAAAATAATTTCTTTCCTGCCAATGTGTCCAAGACCTAATCAACGAACAGAAGGGGAAAATGGTCATTTTGGGGTGCTTTATTAAGCTCTCTATAGTCAACACATATATGCCACTTTCCATTCTTTTTCGGCACCACTGCTAATGGAGAGACCCATTTGCTATCAGATATGGGGTAGATGAAGTTTACATCTAACAATTTTTGAGTTCAGCTTTAACAATATCTTTAAGATGGGGATTTAACCTCTGTTGAGGTTGTCAAATGGGCCTGGCATCTTTCTCTATATAAATGTGGTGCATGCATAATTGGGGATCAATCCCTTTCATGTCCGGGTAATCCCATGCAAAGGCCTCTTTATATTTTCTCAGGAGTTGAACAAGCTTTTGCTCTTGGTCAGTAGTCAGATTTTTGTTAATATTCAAAGTTTTTCCTGGCTCAATTTCTATGGTTTTGTTGTTATAAACAGAAGTTGTTGGTATTGATTGATCGTTAACATCTTTTAAGGGATCTTCTTCTATGTCATTATCGAGGGCTGCTTCAATCATGTGATATTTTAGATGGGATACGACATCTAGTTGGTTAATGTAAGTGTTAATGATGTCATCTTCT
>APFE030294312.1:0-26370 GCA_000404065.3 Pinus taeda | reverse complement strand
TGTTTATCAGATACAAAGAAACGAAGATATCCTTCCAAACATTTGTTCACTATCTCAGTTTTCCCATCAGATTGAGGATGATAAGATGATCTATGAGCTAACTGATTACCCAGTCAAGAAAATAATTCTATCAAAAATTTTCCAGTGAAAATGGGATCTCTGTCGCTTACAATAATCTTTGGGTTTCCATGTAGCTTTTGAATTGTTTCCATAACTGTAGTACCAACTGTGCTAGATTTAAATGGATGAGATAATACAAAAAATTGTACATACTTGGTAAGTCTATCAACTACCACCATGATGAAATTATTTCCTTCAAACTTGGGTAAACCTGTGATAAAATCCATTGAAATCTCCTCCCAACATTGACTTTGAATGGATAAAGGTTGTAATAGACCCGAGTCTTAATTGTTTCAACTTTATTTTGTTGGCAAACCAAACATTCCACCACAAACTTTTGAATATCAGATTTAAGCCCATCCCAAAAAAAATCCTTCTTAACCCTGTGGTAAGTTTTTAAAAATCCTGAGTGCCCTCCTAAGGGAGAGGTGTGTAATTCCATAAGAATATTTTGTTTGAGTTGGGAACTTTTATAGAGGTATAAGCGATCTTTGTACCATAATGAATCATTTTTCCAGCTAAATGTATCAGATGTATTTGTATCTTGTTGTAACTTTTGAATGAGTTCCCACACTTCTTTGTCATTCTTCCATTCATCCCTTGCTTCATTTATCCAATCTTGTTGGATAATAGAAATGGCGCAAATAAATGCTTCCACATCCTCATCCTTTCTTGAGAGTGCATCTACAACAATATTTTGCTTTCCTTTTTTGTAGATGATTTCAAAGTCGTAACCCAACATCTTTGTGATCCATTTTTGCTGTTATTTTGAAGATAATCTTTGTCCTAAAAAGTATTTAAGACTATCATGATCCATTTTTACCTTCAAGTGTCTTCCAATTAGGTAAGCTCACCATTTCTTAAGTGCATGTAGTATTGCTAACATTTCCTTCTCATAAATAGATTTTTGTAAATACTTTCCTTTGATTGGACGACTTTCAAAAGTAATGGGTCTTTATTCTTGCATTTAAACAACACCAATTCCATTTAATAAGGCATCACATTCCATAATAAAGGTTTTTGTGAAGTCTGGCATAACTAAGACTAGTGCTTGGCACATTTCCTCTTTAAGATGTTCAAAGGCCTTCGTTTCTTCTGGAGTCCAAGAAAATGCATCTTTCTTCAATAATTTCGTTAGAGGTGTGCCTATTCTTCCACAATTCTTAACGAACTTGTGATAATACCCTGTCAAACCAAGAAATCCTCACAGATTCTTTATGGATGTGGGAATTTTCCCTTCCTTAATGGCTTTAATTTTTCTAGGGTCTACCTTAACACCTTCATGAGATACAATATGACCCAGGTATTCCACCTCTTGTACTCCAAATAAAAAATTGGAGGTTTTTTCATATAATTTTTTCTCCTCCAATAGTTTGAGCACCCTGTCAACATGTTGAACATGATCCTTCCAAGACTTGTTGTAGATTAATATATCATCAAAAAATAATAATACAAATTTTTAAGGAAGGGTTTGACAATGGAATTCATCAAACCTTGAAATGTAGAAGGTGTATTAGTAAGGCCAAAAGGCATCATAAAAAATTCATAATGACCCTCATGAGTTCTAAATGTTGTTTTCGGAATGTCTTCAACCTTCATTATGATTTGATGATATCCTGAACAAAGATCTAACTTGGTGAAGTAAATTGATCCATGCAATTGATCCAATAATTCATTAATGACAGGAATGAGAAATTTATCTTTAATAGTGGGCTTGTTGAGCTCCCTATAATCTTGACATGCACCATGATCCATCCTTCTTGTGCACCAATACTACTAGTGTTGGGTGCGGGATCCCCCAAGGGAAGTTTTGGGGCTAAAATCCCATATTTTGGTCAAATTTTGTAATCCAAATGTAAAGACTCCGCATTTTGTGGTCGCGGAGCTCATAGTTGTTAACGAGTCATAGGGTTGTCCACCCTTATTTTGAAAATTTAATGTCGGCTGTAGAAGATCTACCCATGGTCTGCGGACCATGGGATTGTATGAATAGAGCTAAGCTCTAAGTAGTTAGAGGCAATTATGGAATCAATGAAGAAAATCGAGCATGTACGAGAGATAGCTCTGAAGTAGAAGCCTAAGTTTTGGGTCATAGCGTAGGTAGAGGCTCTGCAACTGAGTGTGTAGAGGCCTAGAAGTTCACAGCTGAGTGCGCGAACCCCTACAGCTAAGTGCGCAGGGCAGGTCGAGTCTGTAATTGTCTGAAAGTATCAATAAAGAGAAGTATTCTACAATTTTTGCATCTTTATTTCCTTTTTTTGCATCTGGTTATGTTTGGGTATGAATTTCACTTATAATGCTTATATGATTCGCAAATATATGTAATTGTGTTGGATAAGTGAATGCAAGTAAGAACATATGTTTATGCAAAGCTAACTAAGATCTGTAATAAGACAATTAAGATACTTAGCGTAGTTTGGGAAATATCACAGTTCGCTACCCTAGTAGCACAAAAGTATATCTGCCCTAGGTTAGGGTTGCGTGAAAGCTGATTGTATCCTTTCACAAAGGTACTGAAGGGTGGAACATAGGGCTAAGCAACTTGCACATAGGCAGGTATAGCCATGATAAACCGACATCACAACCATCTCAAGGGTGCGGAAACTTGGTTCTAGCATCCCCCATACTGCTTCGGGTGAGACTTTAGTCCACACTCCGCGGGCCAATGCTGAAAGGGCCAATAATGTAGGGATTTGTTTGGCTAACTAACGTTGAACCTAGGTCAGGCCCCTCAAGCCAACAAATGGTTCCATTGCTAGGACCGGAATCTGCATGAGAGATGTGTGATGTCGTATCATTGGAATCCAACTAAGAAAGAAATTGAAGGCTGGTTGGACAGGAGAATTCATGAGTTCATGACACAAGAAAACAGAAACCCACGACTATCAAAAGAACAGTGGTTAGACCGATACCTGTATACGGAGATCCATGAAATATTTTTCGCCTCTTTCCCTACTGATCTATACAAGTGGATCGTGAAGCTAGCAGATAACCAAGGAAGGTGGAAACTTGATGGTCCTATTGTGTGGAACCGAGAGCTAGTGTGAAGGTTGGAAGCATCAAAGGATAAGATCGCGTGCACTGTCGATCATTGGTTCAATCGAATCATAGGAGGATTTGTTACTCAATTCGCGGTCGACACTTCAGTCAGCTATAGCAAGGAAAAGCGGCAATTTTAAAAGGATCGTGAGGTAAGTATGTAAATTCTTTGAATACTTGTATTAAAATGTTGTTGTGCGAAAAATGGGTTATGTAGCTACCTTGATGTTTGGGACTACATGAAGCAGAAAAAGTTACAGAAACAAAGGAAATAAGGGTCCGGAGTATAGCCCCTTGATTTCACCTTCACGAGGGGACGAAGAAGGGATAGCGAAGGTCTCTTTGTGAAGTGTTATTCAGTTGATAAGACAAGGGTTTCCGCGAATACCACCTCTACCCACACCACCTCCATCTTCACCACCATCACCTCCAACTTCGCCAGTACCACCTCCACCACCATTGTGATTTAGTATGGCAAACACAGTGAAGTTGCATTTGTTAAAAGGTTTGGAAAATGAGGATCCATACCAATTCTAGTTCGTTGTAAGGGCTAAATGGGAAGCTCAAGGTGTTACAGATGATCACATAAAGAAGACAACACTGGTTAGTGCTCTGCAAGATTGTGCACTAACCTGGTATATTAAGTACTCCAGCGATAACACGAATGCTAGAGTAGCAGACATCCAAGCAACACTGAATATGGAATTTAGCAAGCTTAGATCTGAAGCATAGTCAATTGTGGGATTCAAAGAGATCACGATGATACCAGGTGAGACACCTTGGGAACTAGATCAGAGGTTGAAATTTACGATTTACGAAGCCAACATGAATTTGATAGATGGATAACATTGTGAGTGGTTTGTGGCTTCGCTACTACCAAACTTAAGGAATCCACTGTCATAGCAAAAGATAACAACTCAAGCAAAGGCCCTGGATATTTCCATGAGACCCTGATGCAAGATCCTAATCTAGGAGTTCAACAAATCCACGCGCAGCTGGAGAATCTGTGCCTTGAGATGAAAAGCTTGAAATAGGATAGGACAGTTCAGCCAGAGGTGCGCGAAGAGGTATGGTGTTTGAAATGCAAGAGTCAGGGTCATGACAAAGACCACTACCTTGTATTTACAAATTACCTTATAGGAGGAGGACCGATGCCTTTAAGGTTGGAAGCTCAATCAGGACCTAGTACGGCGCCTGCCTTATGGTGCGCTATTTGTCAAGCAGCCGGAAAACATGCCACAGATAACTGCCACTTGTTACAGAAGTATGTGCAAACACCGCAACAGTTGTTATGTAACTTTTGTAGGTCGGTAGGACATGATGAGTGTACTTGTAGGAGCTATGAATTGATGATGGATAAAACTCCCACCCACAAGGTTTAGGCCAAAATGTGACCACTTGACCAGAATGCAGGGATGGCGCGGATAGGATTTCATGGGCACAGAAGAGGTCGAGGCAGAGGAGGACCTTGTAGAGGTCATGGACAGTTGATTTTCTATAATTGTGGAAGGTCAGGACACTATTCCCACGATTGCACTAATCCAATGCCCCCGTCGTGCAAATATTGCACATTGTTTGATCATGAAACAAAAGATTGTCCTATGCTAATAGCTAGGATATGTGACAAAGGGGCACTACTACCTCCCTCGACTTAGAACCTATAGATGATGAGGTATGAGCTACGCAAGGAAGATGTGAATGTAAATATAGTGCTCCGAAGTGGAATCGCGATAGGAGATGAAAAGGGAAATAGCTAGAAGATAGTACATGGGTGCGCAAAGCCCTGGAAAAAGAGGCTGAGTTCGATTTGGAGCATGCTTGTGAAGCATTCATGGAATCTAAGAAGAGCTTTGCTGAGGCCTCCAATTCAGGAAGCAAGGATAAACTGGAGCTAGAGATGGACCCCTCTATGCTCACAACTTTCTTGGAAACCTATATGAAGTTACTGCGCAACAGTAAGGCTGTGAGAGGGTTAAATGAATTTATCAATAGATTTGTTGGGACTATACCAGGTGAACCCCACTATTCTGCAAGATTGGAAATCATAAGACAAGGATGGGGTGTGAAATGAGACTCATCGTGAAGATAAGAGAATATGAAATGGATCAAGTCATTCAGGATTTGGGATCAAATGTGAATGTTCTACCAAAATAGACATGGGAGCGAATGAGGAGACTTGTGCTACAATGGTCTCCAATTCAGTTGAGGATGTTGAACCAGTAGAAAATCATACCCATGGGGTGGCTATAGGGAGTGACTATGGATATCGAGGGAGCGAGTGCACTGGCAGTTTTTGAAGTAATAGAGATTGTTGATGACAACAATCCCTACCCTACACTCCTGGGAATTAACT
This sequence comes from Pinus taeda, assembly GCA_000404065.3. NCBI lineage: Eukaryota > Viridiplantae > Streptophyta > Pinopsida > Pinales > Pinaceae > Pinus > Pinus taeda. The sequence continues at coordinate 20,858 of APFE030294312.1, read as the reverse complement.
GGGATATTGATATGAATAGGGTAATCAATCTGAAGAAGTGAAAGATGATATTTGAGAAGAAATCACTGTGTGTAATAATACCACTGGATCCTGCTGAAGGATTGCGCTATCCAGAGCCGGTCCGTGATTATGAAAGTGATGATGATTTGGACTGCATCTATAATATAACAACGCGAAACCAAGACTGGGTGAATCCCACCGTGGATGGGCAGATTACATGGGAGCGTGAGAGCTCGTGCACTTCGGATTCCGACAAGGAAATAGAATGATGGCAGAATCAGTTACACGAAGTAACTACACTGAATTGCAACATGATGACCTGGTCATTGCGTTGTGTGTCATTAGAGGAAAGGAATCTGCCTACTTACAATGGTCTAAATGAGGTAGATACCATTTTGGATGCATTTGAAAGGGAAGTGCTAGTAAAACAATGCTTCCAGGCCTTGGACTGGGCACTTTGCGCTACGCCCGCAAGATGGTGGGGTACGCACAAGGGAAGTTTTAATGATTGGCATGAATATAGGAGGATGATGTGAGCTTGATTTGGGAAGCCTAATATGCGACTAACAGACAAGTACAAAGGGAAAAATGATGTGCACATGCATCTAGCCAAATGGGCGCAGGCCTATGGAGAAAAGCCACAACCTGAGTGGGTTCACCTATTCTGTCACACCTTGGATGTTATCCCAATGAATTGTTATATAGAAATGGAGCTTCGCCATGGGATAGGTGAATGGGATATCTTGCGTGAAGGATTCATGATGACCTTTAGTTTTGAGGACGGATTTGACAGTATTGATTAAGCACTACAAGAGGTGAAAGCAGCCATCTTTAGGATAGCGTAGGATCCTTTAGACCTAATGCAGCCTCAATGGGCTACTCAACTGAGTCACGCACTGGAATTTTATAATGTAACTACTGAAGAAGAGGATGAAGATCCACAGAAGATTAACATTCCAGAGATAGAAGGTCACCGCGAGGTTCAAGGACCACAGATTGAGAACCCTGATATAACCACGCCAGTGAGAACTAAATAGGTGAACATTGGTACGGAAATAGAACCCAAATTCGCAAAGATTGGAGACTACTGGGATGATGTGATGGTGGATAAGGTCACTGAATTGCTCTGTGAATACTAGGACTTATTCCCTACCAAGTCTACGAATTTGAAAGGAATAATCGGAGATCTAGGAATGATGAAGATCGTGTTAAAACCTGATGTGAAGCTAGTTAAGCAGAGGCCTTACCACCTAAATCTGAAATACAAGGAGAAGGTTTGCTTAGAGCTGGACAAAATGCTAGCACCAGGCATCATTGAGCCTGTGCAAGAGTCCGATTGGGTAAGCCCAATGGTGGTGCAAGAGAAGAAGTAGAAGGATGAGATAAGAATATGTGTGGATCTTAGAAAGCTAAATGACGCTTGTGTGCATGATCCTTTCCCAACTCCGTTCACAGATGAAGTGTTTGATAATGTAGGTGGCCAGCAAGCATACTCCTTCACTGATGGGTTCTCTGGGTACCACCAAATCAAAATCACACCGGAGGATAGGAGCAAGACAACCTTCGCAATTGAATGGGGTTTCTTTCAATATACTGTAATGCCGTTTGGGTTGAAGAATGTGCTTGCTATCTTTTCGCGTGTGGTTGTTGCGGCATTCAAGGATTTTATTCATAAGTTCCTGGAGGTATATTTTGATGACTGGACTATATTTGGACTGGTTAAGCACCATGTAGCGAGCTTGTGCTTGATGTTGGATACCTGTCGAAGATTCCAAATCGTGCTCAACCTCAAGAAGTGTTTGTTTTGCGTTCCTTTTGGGAACCTCTTGGGGCATGTGGTTTGCAGACAAGGGCTGATGGTAGACCCCAAAAAGATCGCGGTAATTTTGAACTTGGAAGTGCAGCGGAGTGTGAAATATTTGCGCGCTACTCTGGGACATATGGGATATTACATGAAATTTATCAAAGGTTATGCCTAGATCACCGCGCCAATGGAAAAATTGTTGAAGAAGGATGTCTCATTCTGCTGGAACGATGACTGTAAGAAAAGCCTGGATATCTCGAAAGAAAAATGGTTACCATGCCGATTCTAGTCTTCCTGAACTGGAAGAAAGAGTTTCATGTATATAGTGATGCATCATGTATAGTGCTAGGGGCAGTACTAACACATGATGGCAGAGAAGGATTGGATCACCATAACGCGTTCACAAGCCGCAGATTATCTAAAGCAGAGAAGAACTATTCCACCATTGAATGCGAGGGGCTAGATATGGTGTATGCACTCCAAAAGTATCGACACTACTTGCTAGGGGGTCACTTTAAGATGTATACAGATCACTCCACGCTAAAGTGCCTGGTCAAAAAGCCTGTGTTGGGTGGGCATATTTGCAGATGGCTCTTATTGTTCCAAGAGTATGATTTTGAAGTTCTTGTCAAGCCTGGACAATTGAACGCAGGACCTGACCACCTATCGTGCATTGAGATAGGGGAGGAACCCACTAATTGGGAGGAAGGATTACCTGATGCACAACTCTTTACTGTCTATGTTGCGGTTGGAAATTTTGAGGATATAATACACTTCCTAATACAGGAGCTACGCTGGAAGGACACTCTGTCCAGCAAAAGAAGGAATTAGTGGTGTGCGCAATATATTTCTCTGTCATTGCTAGGAATCTATACAAGATGGGGACTGATGAGATATTGCGAATATATGTATCTGAGTTTGAATGAAGCAACATCCTCGCAGATACGCATGGGGGCGTCGCGGGAAGCAATTACGCAGGGAAAGAAATTGCGAAGAAGATTCTATGCACTGAGTTGTGGTGGCCAACCCTTCATTAGGATCCAAAAGCATATTACAAGGCGTGTGATGTGTGTCAAAGAACAGGCAAGCCACTGCGGAGGGATGAAATGCCTTTGAATCCAAGAATGAAGTTGCAACCTTTCAATAAGTGGGCAATCATTTTTGTAGGACCTATTCATCCCCAAGGAAAGACAGGTGCAAGGTACATTATCACTGCGATGGAGTACTTGACCCGTTGGGCAGAAGTGCAACCTGTGAAGGATTTCATGGGCATGACTACCGCGAAGTTTCTATTTGAACATGTACTAACGCAATTTGGATGTCCAAAGATTTTGATGAGTGATCGATGTACACACTTTCTGAACGAAACGATCAGTGCATTGACAGAAGAATTTTAGGTGTATTGTTGGGAGTGGAATCCCCCCAAGGCATGTTTTGGGGCTTAAAGCCCAAGTTTTGACTAAGTCTATTGAAATGATTCCGCGAATTGTGGGTGTGGAGCACGAAGTAGTAATAGAGTCATAGGGTTGTCTTCCCTTGTTTTTGTAATGTAATGTCGGCTTGAAAGACTTGCCCATGGTTTGTGGACCATGGGATTGTATAAATAGAGAAAGGCTATAAGTGTAAAGATTAGATCTAATAGAATAATTTCATGGATTGATGAGATAGAAGGAACAGAAGAATTGAGTCGAAGTGTAAGTCATGTCTTGGGGTCGTAGAGTAGGAGAAGGCTCTACAGCTGAGTGCGCAGAGCCCTAGTAGTCCGCACTGACTGCACGGACCCCCGCAGCTGAGTGTGCAAGGCAGGTTGAGTCTGTAACCATTGGGAGAATTAATAAAAGAGGAGTTTTACCATATTTATATGTATCTTTTTCTTGTTTTATGTATTATTGGGTATGAATTATGAGTTTACTATTCATTCACTGTGTGGACTCATATGAATGTGCTGAATAAGTAAATATAATATAAGGCATTTGTTTACATGAAGATAACTCACCGTTATAAGAAGATAAGTAAAGATATTACGTGTGACTTAAGGAAATAGTGTATATTTCTTCTCCAATAGCATGAAATCCTCACATCCCCTGGTTAGGGCTGCATGAAGGCGAATATATCAGGGCACAAAGGCCAGGGAAGTGTGCGAAGTAACCAGCGTGAAGGGACTCATAGTTGGACCAAATAAACCCCTCAGACATGCGAAGGGTGCGGAAACCTAGTTCCAACACCCCACCATACTACTTTGGGTGAGACCTCTGTCCACGCTCTGCGAACTGTTGCTGAAAGGGCCAATAGTATAGGGATTTGTTTGGCTAATTCACTCTGAACCTAGGTCAGGCCCCAACAAGCTAACAAATGGTTCGGTTGCCATGACCGGGATCTACATAGAGATGTCTGATGTCGTATCATTGGAATCCAACTAAGAAATAAATTGAAGGTTGGTTGGACAGAAGAATTCACGAGTTTATGGCGCAGGAGAATAGGAATCCACGGCTATCAAAAGAAGAGTAGTTAGACTACTACTTGTACACAAAGATCCATGAAATTTTCTTCGCATCTTTCACTACTGAGTTGTACGAGTGGATCGCGAAGATATAAGATAGCTAGGGGAGGTGCAAGCTTGATAGTCCTATTGTGTGGACCCCAGAGTTGGTGCACAGATTGGAAGCATCGGAGGATAAGATCTTGTGCATTGTTGATCAATGGCTCGATCGAATTATAGGAGGATTCATTACTGAGTTCGTGGTAGATACTTCAGTCAACTATAGCGAGGCAAAACAATGCTTTCTCAAAGGATCGTGAGGTAAGTACATTAAGTCTCTAAACACTTGGATTAAAATGATACTATGTGAAAAGCAGGTTATGTGAATACATTGATGTTCAGGGCTACGTGAAGTGGGAAAATTTACAAAAAAGAAGGTAGTGCAGAACTAGAAACTAGCCCCTTGATTTCACCGCCGCGAGGGAAGGAGGAAGATCTCGCAAAGGTCTCACCAAGAAGTGCTATCAATTTGATAAGGCAGAGGATTCCGCGCATACCACCCCCACCCACACCAGCACCAATTTCATCGCCTTCACCCCCTCCCACACCAACACCAGTTTCGCCACCTTCACCCCCATCTTCGCTCGTACCACCTTCACCACCACCGCGAGTCAATATGGCGAGCACGATAAAATTTCCGGTGTTCAAGGGAGTAGGAAATGAAGATCCGGACCAGTTTTGGTTAGTGATAAAAGTTGTATGGGAAGTGCAGGGAGTTATGGATGACAATATAAAGAAAGCAACATTGGTCAATGCTCTACAAGATCGCACGCTGACCTGGTATATTAAGCATTCTAATGACAATTCGAATGCAAGGATCGAAAATATCCAAACTACTCTAAACAGAGAATTTAACAGGCCAAAGTCAAAGGTGTAGTCGATCATTGGGTTCGAAGAGATCGTGATGCTACCAGGCGAGACTCCTTGGGAGTTGGATCAGAGACTGAAGTGCACAATTCGCAAAGCTAATATGACTTTAACAGGATGGAAAACACCGCGAATGGTTTGTAGCATTGCTAACACCGCATTTAAGGAACGCGCTGTCACAACAGAGGCTAACAAATCAGGTCGATGACTTGGAGATCACGATGAGGCTGCATGAAACCCCAATACAAGATCCTAACCTGGGAGTTCAATAGATCCAGGCGCAATTGAAAAACTTGTGCCTTGAGATGCAGAGTTTGAAACAGGACAAGATAGCTCACCGAGAAGTGCGCGACAAGGTATGGTGTGTTAAATGTAAGGGTCAGGGTCATGACAAGGACCACTTCCCAGTGTTTGTGAATTACCTCATGGGAGGAGGACCGATGTCACTAATACCAGAGGCATAAGCATGACCTAGCATGGTGCCTGCATTGTGGTGCGCAATTTGTCAAATAGGAGGAAAGCATGCTATAGACAACTGCCATTTACTGCAGAAGTACATGCAGAATTCACAACAGTTGTTCTATAATTTCTATAGATCAGTGGGAAATTATGAGTGCACATGTAGAAGCTATGAACTAATGATGGATAGGACTCCCACCTATAGAGTCCAGGCCGAAACGCGACCCCTTGACTAGAATGCAGGGATGGTGCGAACCAGATTTCAGGGGCGCGGACGAGGCCGAGGTGGAGGAGGACCTGGAAGAGGTCGCAGACAGCTGATATGTTACAATTGCAAAGGGCCAGGACATTATGCCCATGATTGTTCGAATCCAACACTCCCCTCATGCTTGTATTGTACATTGTTTGATCATGAGATGGAGGATTGTCCCACACTAATAGCGAGGCTATGCGACAAAGGAGCGTTCCAACCTCCCCTGACTCAGAACCCGCAAATGATGAGGTCTAAGCCACGTGAGGAAGACCCTACATAAATATTGTGCTCTGAAGTGGGATGATGATGGGGGATGATAAAGGAAAGCAACCTAAAGATAGTACTTCGATTCGCAAGGCTCTGACAAAAGAACCAGAGTTTGATTTGGAGCGCGCTAAGGAAACCTTCATGGGAGCCAGGAAGAGCTTCATTGATGCCTCCACTTCAAGAATTAAGGATAGATCGGAACCAAAAATGGATCCATCGATGCTCAAGACGTTCCTAGAAACATGCATGAAGCTGTTGCACGATAGCAAGGCTGTAAAGGGACCGAAAGAACTCATAAATAGATGCGCTGTGACCATGCCAGGAGAATCGCGCATAGTCTGGAAGATTGGAAAGCATGCAACGAGGACAAGAAGAGAAATTAGGTTGACCGCGTAGGTTGGGGAATATGATATGGACCAAGTGATTATGGACCTAGGTTCGGACACGAACATTTTGTTGAAGCAGACATGGGAGCACATGGGAAGACTTACGCTGCAATGGTATCCTATCCAACTACAAATGGAAAACCAACAAAAGAGCCTACCAATGGGAAGATTGCAAGGAATCACTTTGGATATTGAAGGAGTAAGCGCGCTGGCAGATTTCGAGGTGATAGAGATTATTGATGATAGCAATCCCTACCCTGCACTATTAGGAATAGATTGGGCCACTGACATGAATGGGATGATAAATCTAAAGAAGCGCGGGATGATTTTTTAGAAAACGTCTCTGCGCGTAGTTATACCTTTGGACCCTACAAAAGGATCGCGCTATACAGAGCCAGTGTGTGACTATGAAAACGATGACGATTTAGACTACATCTACAAGATAACTACGCGAGAGAAAGACTAGGTAAATCCTATCGCGGATGGACGAATCTCATGGGAGCACGAAAGCTCCTCTACATCAAATTCTAATGAGGAGATAAAGCGATGGTAGAACCAGGTAACCACGCTGAACTGCAACATGATGATAACATCGTTGCACTATGTATCAATAGAATTAATGGATCTGCCTACGTATGATGGGTTAAGCGAGGTCGATGCCTTCCTGAATAGATTTGAAAGAGAGGTGCCAGAACAGCAACGTTTCGAAGCTCTGAAATGGGTGCTACACGCTATGCCTGTGAGGTGGTGGGGTACGCACCAAGGGAGCTTTGAGGATTGGTGCGAATGCAAGAGAATGATGTGCATTTGGTTTGGGAAGCCTTAGATGTGTCTAAAAGACAAGTATGATGGATGGGATGATCCATGCGTGCTCCTCGCCAAACGGACAAAGGTCTATGGGGGAGAGCCACAACCTGAGTGGGTACACCTATTCTGTCATACCCTAGATGTTGTACCCATGAACTGGTATATAGAGACGAAGCTCCGCCATGGGACGAGTGAATGGGATATCTTGCACAAAGGGTTCCTATTAACCTTCACATTTAAGGATCATTGGTGGGATACTGTTGATGATGCACTACAAGCAGTAAAAGTAGCTATCTTTAAAATACCCCAGGAGCCAACAGAATTGATTCGGCTTGAATGGGTGACTCAGCTGAGCTACGCGATGGAGTGATATAACGTAAAAACTGAAGAAGATGACGAGGATCCGTGAAAAGTTAACATTCTAGAAACTGAAGGCTATCGTGAGGTTTAAGGGCCACTGATTGAAGACCCTGACATAACCACGCCAGTAAAAATAAAGTAGGTGAACATTGGTACAGAAGCCGAACTTAAGTACGCAACGCTTGGCGACTACTGGGATAATGTGATGGTGGATAAAGTTGTTGAGTTACTCCGCGAGTACTAGGACCTATTCCCCACCAACATCACAAACTTAAAAGGAATCATCAGAGATTTAGGAATGATGTGGATCACATTAAATCCCGATGCAAAACCAGTTAAGCAGAGGCCTTAACGCTTGAATCCAAAGTAGAAGGAGAAGGTCCACATAGAACTCGACAAGATGCTTGCAGCTGGAATCATTGAGCTAGTGGAAGAATCTGATTGGGTAAGCCCTATTGTAGTGCAAGAAAAGAAGCAGAAGGGCGAGATAAGAGAATGACACATGTGTGCATGACCCATTCCCAACTTCATTCACAGATGAAGTACTGGAAAATATCAGTAGGCAGGAAGCATATTTTTTCACTGATGGATTGTCAGGGTACCACCAGATCAAAATCATGCCGAAAGATAGGAGTAAGACAATCTTCGTGGCTGAATGGGGATGCTTTTCATACACCGCTATTCCATTTGGATTGAAGAACGTGTCGGCCATCGTTTCACGCATAGTTGTTGCAGCATTGAAGGAATATGTCCACAAGTCCCTCGAGGTTTATCTGGATGATTGGATTGTATTTGGATTGGTTAAGCACCATGTAGCGAGCTTACGCTTGATGTTGGATACCTGCCAACAAAACCAAATCACGCTAAACCTGAAGAAGTGTATGTTCCTCGTTCCCTTTGGGAACCTATTGGGACATGTGGTTTGCAAACAGAAACTGATGGTAGACCCCGCGAAGATTGTGGTGATTCTGAATTGGGAAGCGTTGCGAAGTGTCAAATAGTTGCGCGCTACCCTAGGACATATGGGGTATTACAGGAAGTTCATCAAAAGATATGCCTAGATCACCGCGCTGATGGAAAAGCTGTTGAAAATGGATGTCACGTTCTGCTGGAATGATGATTGCATGAAGAGCCTAGATGTACTAAAGGAAAAATTGGCCTCTGCTTCGATCTTGGTGTTCCCGAAATGGGACGAGGAGTTTCATGTCCATGTTGACACGTCTTGTATAGCATTGGGAGCAGTACTAACACAGGAGGGTGGAGAGGGCTTGGATGACCCTATTGCGTTCGCGAGTCATAGGTTGTCTAAAGCAAAAAAGAACTATTCCACAACTAAATGTGAGGGATTGGCTATGGTATACACGCTCCAAAAATATCAGCACTATTTGCTAGGAGAACACTTCAATATGTATACAAATCATTCCGCACTAAAATACTTGGTCAAAAAGCCTGTGTTGGGGGGGTGCATATGCAGGTGGCTTCTATTGTTCCAAGAATATGTTTTTGAGGTAGTTGTGAAACCTGGATGCCTGAACGCGGGACCGGATCACCTATCGCACATTGAGAGAGGAGAGGATCCTACTAGTCTGCAGGAAGGATTACCTGAGGCACAACTCTTTGTTGTGCGTGTAGCAGATGGACACTTTGAAGACATAATCCACTTTCTCACAACTAGAACTGCGTCAAAAGAGTACTCCATCCAGCAGAAGAAGGAACTGGTGGTGTATGTGGCAGATTTTTCTATCATCGCGGGGCACCTATATAAGATGGGCAATGATGAGATACTGCGAAGGTATGTACCTGAATTTGAATGAAGCCATATCCTCACAGATGCGCATGGGGGTACTACAGGAGGAAACTATGCAGTGCAAGCAACCACGCAGAAGATCCTCCACACAGGGTTGTGGTGGCCAATCCCTCATCAGGATTCAAAAGCACATTGCAAGGCCTATGATGTATGTCAAAGAATAGGTAAACCATCGCGGAGGGACGAGATGCCTTTGAATCTGCAAATGATGTTGTAGCCCTTTGAAAAGTGGGCGATCGACTTTGTAGGACCTATCAAACCTCAGGGAAAGATAGGGACACGTTACATTATCATTGTGATGGAGTACCTAACTCGTTGGGCAGAAGCACAGCCGGTCAAGGATTACACGGCCGCCATGACCACAAAGTTTCTATTTGAACACGTATTGACATGATTTGGATGTCTGAATATCTTGATGAGCGATCATGGTACACATTTCTTGAATGAAACAATCAGTGGACTGACAGAAGAGTTTCAGGTGTATCATCAGAAAAGCACACCATATCACCCCCAAGCAAATGGGATGGTTGAAGCATTTAACAAAATACTGGAGACTTCACTGACAAAAGTATGCAATGCACAGCAGAGTGATTGGGACCTACGTGTACCTATAGTACTATGGGCTTATAGGACAACGTGCAAGAAACTAATGGGATAGACACCTTTCCGATTGGTCTATGGGGTGGAAGATGTCATGCTAATGGAGTATGTTATGCCTAGTCTGCGTATAGTAGTGCTCACAGGTATGACGGTCCGTGAAGCTCTGGAGGAGAGGCTTGCACAATTGGAGGAACTTGAAGAGGAAAGGTTTTTGGCTAGCTTCCATCAGCAAGTACAAAAGTAGCGCGAAAAGGCCTGGCACAATTGACATATTAAGTTGCTCACCTTCAAGGTAAAGGATTTAGTGTTACTGTATGACAGTAAGTTTGATAAATTCCTAGAAAGTTCATAATGCATTGGCTGGGATTGTATGTTATTAAGGAGGTCACAGAAGGAGGTACGGTGTAGCTGGTAAAGCTAAATGGAGAACCTTTCCCAGGCAAAGTGAGTGGCAGTTGATTGAAGTCATACACGGGTGGCCCGACTATCTGACTAGCCGACAGAAGCATAGTCTTCGCACTCCAAGTAGCTGGAAGAAGGCGTGGAACTATAAACATATGCAGAGAAGCAGTTCTGACACTACGATCTCAGAACAACGAGTACCAGAGATTCAAAAGGAAATCATTCAGTGCGTTGCTAACCTTGCAGCCATCCAAGCAGAGTTGGAGGGTCTCCATGTGAATATCTACGCACCGACAGAGTGACTTGAGGGTGAGTCACAATGTTTGTGTTGTGGGCCTGTTGGGTGTGGAATCCCCCCAAGGAATAGAAGGAATAGAAGAATTAAGTGAAAGTGTAAGTCATTTCTTTGGGTCATAGAGTAGGAGAAGGCTCTGCAGCTGCATGTGTAGAGGCCTAGTAATCTGCAGCTGAGTGCACAGACCCCTGCAACTGAGTGCGCAGTGTAGGTCGAGTCTGTAACTGTTGGAAGAATCAATAAAAGAGAAGTTTTACCATATTCCTGTGTATATTTTCCTGTTTTATGTATTATTGGGTATGAATTACAAGTTTACGGTTCATTAATTGCACGAACTCATATGAATGTGTTGAATAAGTAAATATAATATAAGGCATCTATTTACGCGAAGATAACTAACTGTTATAAGCATATAAGTAAAGATCTCGGGTGTGACTTAGGGAAATAGTGCAGATTGCTACTTGATCAGCATGAAAGCCCCACAACCCCTGGTTAGGGCTGCGTGAAGGCAAATATATCAGGGTGTGAAGGCGAGGGAAGTGTGCAAAGTAACCTACGTGAAGGGACTCACAGTTGGACCAAATCAACCCCTCAAACATCTCAAGGGTGCGGAAACTTGGTTCCAGCACCCCTCGCATACTACTTCACGTGAGACCTCAGTCTGTGCTCTGCGGACTATTGCCGAAAGGGCCAATAGCATAGGGATTTATTTGGCTAATTAAATCTTATTCTGGGTTAGGCCCCAACAAGCCAACATGTATCATCAAAAGAGCACACCTTATCACCCACAGGCTAACGGGACAATGGAGGTGTTCAACAAAGTGCTTGAAAATATGTTGACCAAGGTATGCAATGCTCAACGAAGTGATTGGGACCTACGCATACCTAAAGTATTGTGGGCTTATCAAACGACATGCAAGAAGTTAATGGGACAGACACCCTTTAGGCTGGTCTATGGTGTGGAAGCCATAATTCCTATGGAATGCATCGTGCCTAGCCTACACATAGCAACACTCACAGGCATGATGGATCGTGGAGCTCTGGAAGAGAGGCTCACACAGTTGGAAGAGATGGAAGAAGAGAGATTTTTTGCTAGACTTCACCAGCAGGTCCAAAAACAGCGTGAAAAAGTGTGGCATGATCGATATATTAAGTTGCGCTCCTTTAAGGTGAATGACTTAGTGCAATTGTATGATAGTAAGTTTGATAAATTTCCAGGGAAATTCAGAATGCATTGGCTAGGGTCGTATGTTATTAAGGAGATTACCGACAGTGGTGTGGTCCAATTGGTTAAGGGAGATCCCTTCACCGGAAAGGTGAATGGCAGTCAATTGCAGCCATACTCAGGTGGCCCGGCCATCTGACTAGCTGACAAAAGTATAGTCTTAGCACTCGAGGTAGCTGAAAGGAGGCGTGGGACTATAAACTACATTGCCCAGTTTAGAGAGCTGTGTGATGTTAGGAATGCACAAAGCAGCGAAGTGTCACAAGGTCCGCAACAGTGCAAAGACAGTTGCGCTAGCGCGCAGGTTTGCCAGAAAGTGACCATTAAAGTCACTATTCACGATTTGATGGTAGGTTTGAGGCCAAATGGAGCGGGCAACAGGAATTTAAGGCGATATTTATGGGTTAGATTCTTAAAAATCTACTGCCAATCTAGCATTAATGGGCCGAATGTGGGGAGAACAGTTGAATTTGAATTCAAAAGATCTTATAAATTACAAGTGGTTGTCCAACGAAAAACACTTGGCATTTTGAGAACTGAGTTTTTGCGTGCTCAAGTATACATGAACCGAGACCTATTCGAGACTCTAAAAGCAAATTTATTAATTGAGAAACTATCAGAGACACTGCAAGAATTGTGGAATAGCACTATGTCAGCATCCGCAGAAGCCATGGACACAGGAGTGGTGACAGCCGAGGAATCCACGCAGGAAATTATGGTATTAGAAGCCCGAGAGAGCTCCAGAGTAATAATTGAGGTCCCTAAATCACCCATAACATCGATACCTAAGAAGGATAAGTAGGCTATGATACCGGTGCACGTCTCACCAAGAAACCCACAGAGGACCAAGCTCACCTTGCGAGAAAAGCGGTAGGCCATTATTCTGGACGCCGATGAGGAGGAATCTAAAGAAATCCTAGTGGATGAGGAGGATGTAGAGATGGAAGTTGAAACCTAGGGTGCAGACCCTATTATGAGGATGTCAGAATATGTTCCTCCATGCAAGGGTAAAGCCAAGGTGCCAAAGGACATAGACGAGAGCAAGAGCTCCCTGTAAATTTTGTTGCTCCCAGATGATATTGTCTTTGAGGGATTGCACTTAGTGTGAGCTTCTGTATTGAAATTCGAGGATTGGGACCTCATGGATCATGAGAAATTCCTGCATTTAGCGACTGAGCAGCTAATGCGTGACGGATTGACGCAACGACTAGAATGATTGAATTGGATCTGCACAAATGGCTCAGGGGTGTAGAGAAAGTCGGGTTGCTAAACCTTCTTTGGGTGTCGTATTACCACCATGCCCCAGTGACTGTCTTCGTCATCAGCTAGCTGCTCTGCTTGGTGCATTATGGATATTTGTGGATGGACAAGCTAATTCCCATCACATACCACTTGATTCATCAAATCACATGGTTGCCTTACTTAGGGGAGGATCCAGCCAATATATCGGAAGGAAAAGGTGGTGAGTTGGCTCTCGCAGAAGCGATGAAGAAGAAGTTTAAGTTGGAGAAGAAGAAGTGAGAATATGTCATCTCCAGCATTAACAACCCCATAGTCAAGGTCACGACACAAAAACTAGCTGGAAAAGTGACGCAGAAGTGCTACGCAGATGAGGTGCTTGTGCCTGTGATTGCACTGGCGACCCAAGGTGCTGAAGGAGTCCAGTTCAACTGGGGGAATTATCTTTGTGGTGAGTTCCTTGTGAACTATCGCGAGGCACAGGAGTAGGGAAAAATGTTTCAGTATGCGTGGTTCCTGTTGTTGAGCATACTGGTAGCATGAGAGCTGCCCGAAGATAGTCAATTCCCCTTGGTCATGCCAGACCTTCCAGAGGCAGCGAAGTACGCTTTGTTGTGGCCGACCAAGGATGCATAGTGAATAAAAGAAAGCAAGATCTTTTGGGTCTTAATGGAGATTAATATCCAGATGGGGATCAATCACAAGTTGTGGTTGTTGCCCATAGTATACGCCAGTTTGCAGAGCTTTGCAGAGTTCAAAGCGGATTTCCATGTTTTTATCAGAGCACAGAAAGACCCTACAAAGACATGGCATAACCTACCATATCTGGCCACTGATGATGTGATTTTCATAGTCCTTGAGTCTTGGCTGCCGGAGTGGCATGCTCTAGCTGGCTTCGCAGTGGAAGCAGAAAAGTCTGCCGTGTAACACAGGAAGGAAGAGACAAAGCTCCGAATTGTGTAGTTGGTGGAGAAGCGCAGAAAGGAGGAAGCAGAGGCTAAGGCTCGGGAAGTGCATGACGCTGCAAAACTGGCAAAATAAAAGAAAACAGGAGGAGACGAGCGCGAAGAACAGAAGTCACCTTCACCCAGCACTGAGACAAAAACAGAGATAGAAAAAGGTGGTGCAGACCCGCAGAAGATGTCCACCAAAATCAAGCGTTTGTGATCATGAGAGAAGGAAGTGCCACGAAAGAAAACGAAGGCATCAAAAATATCCTTTGACCCAATCACTAAGGGGGATTTGCATGATATCGAAGAAACGGTGAGGGATGTCACCACGGAGGCCCTCCAACATTTTGAAGAGAAGCAGCAGTTGGTATTGGGGGCTCTCCAAATAGAGCTGCAAGAGTTGTAGGTTCGCACTAAACAAGCTAGCATAGTGCCCACCAGCCTTGTGATCAGCACTTCAGCTACCGAGGACATGTTGTGCACAAGGGTGACCAACATGGTAGTGCTACCAGATGGGGCACTTACTACAGAGAATGAGGCCGACAGGCCCATAGTCAGTAGCTTGAAAGCGGTAGGATTGAATATGGTTGCACTCCCTTGGGAAACGCTCTACATCTTATAGGATGGAGTCACCATGGAACTCAAGGCCCAGGAGAGACACGCTCTATAGGTGATGAGCAAGCAGCGCATCAACATCAAGCAGTTGGGCATGCACCGCAATGAGGTAGTGGAGCGGAGTAAGAAATTATTGCAGGTAGTGGAGGAAGCCTATCGACTGGTACCAGAGTTGGACATTCAGGAAGAAGAACCAATGGAGGTGTGCATCCACAAGTTAGCCACATGGGTGCACGATGCCCGAGCAGAGATGGCCAAGGTTCAACTAGTGTTGAACCTATAGATCGCAGAACTACAGTTGAAGGCTCAACCTTCAACCCCGCCAGAAGTTAGGGAACAATGTACCACTGTTGTTACAACAACAATAGCAGCAGTTGACAGTGCAATGGTGGACTGCATGACAGAGGTGTGAAAGCTACAACAAAGGTATGACGAGGTAAAAGAGATTGCATAGCCGGTTGCCTCTACACAAAGGCTCGCATGGATGCATGAGGAAAAGGTGCTCAAGGAACAGGTGGATTGATCCAGGTGGCTCCAAACATAGGTAGATATCCCAAAGGACTCAGAAAGGGGAAAAAATAATAGTGGCCATAATGTTCCCGAACTAGCACAGATCGAATTTCTCATCACCCTGATTCCAAGGGTGCAAATGGCACTCAAATCCAAGCTCGTATGAGGGAGAACGAGCCAGTCAATGTTTTGGTCAAAGTAAGTGTCCTACAATTTGACCGACCCTGGGGCATGAAACCTAGCTCTTGAAAGTGGGTGAAATTGTTGCCTCTTTAATTTGTCTAATAACCCTTATGTTAGAAAAAATCGAAAAATGGCCCTATTGTAATAAAAAATAAAAGAAATATATAAATGAGGTGGTGAGACACCACCCCCGCCACCCCAAACTACATTACATTAAAATCAAAATTTTTATGGGCCGACGGGCCATGACCCCTATCGCCCCTCTCTCCACCACTGCACACAAGTTAAACCATATTAAACGGGGTGGGCGGGCCACCTCCGTTGGACTCGGCCCACACCCCAACACAACACCACGTATACCATAACAATAATGTGAGGCGGGCGGCGATCGAACCTGCCTGTTATGGGGCAGGCCGCCTAGTGCGAACCAAAGGTTATGGGGTAGGCTACCCAAAGCGGACCCAGAGGTTATGGGGCGGGCCACCCAATGCAGACCCAACCCCCAACAAAAAAATATATTTGTTGTTTTGAAAAAAAACAAAAGGTGTATTAACATGGACAGGTCAGGGTTTGACCACCCGACCTCCTCCTTATTACTCGAAGTTCATACCAATCCACCTACAACCGCTGCCTTGTAATGTTCGCCCGCAAACTTAACTATAAAACCGTCATTTCGTCAATGCACCTAGGAATGGAGGAGATGGGAGCATGCATGGAAATCGGGACATAATTTTTTAATTAATTTATTGCAAGTGGAACCATGAGCTTAGTGAAGAGGCAGGCGGAACCATGATTAGGCGAAATTCTCAAGAGGGTGAAATTTTTGCAGTGTCCAAATTGGAAAAATTTTACGTCAATCCTACACCTCTCAAAGACACAAACCTGATGGCCCAGTTAGTTTCCTGATCTGAAAAGTAGATCTTCAAATGACCCAGAGGAGGGAATCTTTAAGGAATATAGGGGAATCTAAAAGATTCTTTAAGCCCTAGATTTTCATTTTCTCAAAATTTAGAAATTTGACAGTCGATTTTACACTAGTCGACGCCAGAAATTTGATGATGCGTTCAAATTTTCCATCTGATCATTCTACTTTTCGACCAATTTTCAAAGCAGATTGTAAGTGTGAGCATTCAATGTGTGAGTAGTCATTCCATGCGATTCGATCCCATGATATTGATGGTACGAAAAGCTTTAGCAATTTGACATCCTTTTCTTCAAATGGCCCCAGGATGTGAGGTATATGCAGTATGTTCATGTACTTCTTTTTGCTATTAGATGCATTGTGCTGCATAGATCCTTGTTTGTTGTTTGATGTGGGATCTTGTTTTCTTTATTGTTTCATGATTCCTTCTTGATGTGACACGGAATCATCTATTGGATGTACTTGTTGTCATGATTGTTCATGCTTTGTTTGATATCCCTTTTTCGTTATGTTGATAGGATAGCCATGTGTCGCCATGTATGTTTGCATTGAGATCCCTTTTATGCCATGTCGGCGGGGTGCTCATTATCATCATGCATGAGTTTAGGTCATACTGATAGGAGTTCTTTTTGGATGAGATTTCTTGTAGCGAAACATCTCTTGGAGCCACTCCTGCATGAGAAAATTTTCTTTGTATGATAGCGACGTCACCACCTATGTACATCATCACTATTGACAACACTTAATGCAGCGACCTACACCATCTTGACACTGGGGCCCGGAGACGTAGTCCCTCTTGGAGGAACTCAGTTATCAACATCTTGAGTTTTATGTTGCTAATGATTGTCATGATCCTTCTTCTTTACAACATGCATTTATGTTCCTTTAAGCTATTTTAATTGCAATTCTAATCACATCATAAAAGTAAAAGATCTTGGTTAAATCTGGGAGTTGAGTCAACTCAGATCAAGTTTTGTATCAGAGCGGTATTTGCATGGATGTGAATTGCAAGCATGAACAATGGAATGTGTAGCGACGAAGGATGAAAAAGTGATGTATGAGACCATGCTCTTCCAAAAGGGTGGAAATAATGTATGATGCTCTACAAAAAGAGACAGAGGAAAAGGAGTAATTGGAGCTTTAGTTGCAAGCCACATAAGAGGCCCTAGAAGAACTGAAGAAGAACAACCAAAGTCTTCAAACCGATAAAGCTAAATTGAAGATGCTTCTAAAAGAGGAGAAAGAGGAGAAACATCATTTGCTGTGACAACTACAAGCAAAGGACGAGGCTTGGAAAAGCTATAGCATGACCCATGTGAGGTAAAAAGTAATTCTCTCAATTCATGTATGTGTCTTGATGATGATTTCGCTGTTTTTGAAAATCATACTACAGGAATTGGCTCCAAACTATTGAAGAGAATGGGGTATGAAGGAAAAGGCTTGGGCATTAATAGCCAAGGCATTATCAACCCCATCAAAGTATAAGAATTACCCCGTCAGGCAGGACTTGGAAATGCGTCGAGACAGCTAGTGAACCACTAACAACAGATGATGAGAAGCCCTCATCAGTTATTTCTAAATCGACAGAGCAAGTAAAATATGTTGATTTCCTTTCAGTTTCGTCTTCACATAGTATGATTTTTGTTGGAGATGTTGAGATACCAATTACAAGGACAAACATGAGGCTCCTTACGAGGATGAGATACAAGGAAGGAGAAGAACTTGGTGTTAGTAACCAAGGCATAACTCAACCATTGGAGGTTGTGCAGAGACCTCAATTTGCAGGCTTGATATACACCAAGGGAGAATGCTAGAAGGTGTTAGATTCTTTTGATACATCGTCGAAATCTTCGAGGAAAGAGAATGACAAGAACACATCCCCATCATCCCATGGAAGTGCCCATTGTAGGGAAAGAGCTGAGGCAAGCTCTCATCACCATACTTACACTAGAGACAGCAAGGAAAGGTATAACCAGTATCGACATTCGAATGTTCATTTTGATTATAATCATGTTGTTAAAGATGAATGTAAAACATGGAATTGAAAAACATGTACCTTTTTTGGATTACATAACCATACATTTTCTAAGTGTTGGAAAAGAATAGCAACACATAAAAGGATGAGGTGTGAAAGACCCTCTCAGCAATAGGTAAAGTAGATCTGGAGGAAGAAGACCTATTGTAGTTATTGTGACAGAAGTAGCCATCAAAGAGCCACTTGTTGGAGGCTCCATCCAGAGCAGTGCCTTAAAGACAAAGTGTCGGTACATGAACCAGGTGAAACAATTATTCGACAAGAAAACCCACCACAGGAGGGTGACGAATTCACAACGATAAGTGAAAAATGGTTTCTTGATATGTTAGCTTGTCATGGTCATGCTTTTGTAAATCATTTGTTCCATTTTAAAATGTAAAAGTGATGATGTGTTTTCCATCACTTGTTAACCAACAATGATGTCTGGTCTTATTTTGTGTTGCATTTTACACTCTGAAAGGATGTTGTGTTTCCATCACTTGTCAAAGCAAAAATAGTGTTTGGCCTTATCTTTGTAAATCATGTGTTACAGCGATGATGTGTTTTCAACCACTTGTTGAAGCAATAATGATATGTTGGCCTTGTTTTCGTAGATGGGGTATTGTTTCCATTTCGATGTAAACTTAACCACTGAGTATGTGTTATAAACTCGTGGCAAGTGTGGGATGCTTGGGTCATTAGTTGGTCATGAAATTCAAGAATGTAATTTGTAAAAACAATGTACTACAGGTTGCAGAGGTTGCAGGTGTCGGCTCATCGCTTGGGGTTCCGAAGAACAAAGGTGAAGGAGATGGAAGCGAGACCTTTTCAAGGACGCTTGTGATGCAAACAAGGTACAGAGAAGTTGCAAATTATTTTTCATGCTTTTGGAGAACCAAAAGCTCCTTAGTGGAGAGGATTGATCTAGGCGACTCCAGACATAGGCAGAAATCCCAAAGGACTCAGAAAGGGGCAAAATTCAAAGTGGACATATTATTCCCGAACTAACACCAGATTGAAGTGCTCGTTGCCCTGATTCCAATGGTGTGAACGACACTCAAATCTCATCTCGTATGAGGGAGAATGACCGAGTCAAAGTTTTGGTCAAAGTTGGACTGTGAGCCAAGTTTAAGTGTCCTACAATTTGACCAACCCTAGGGCATGAAACCTAGCTCGTGAAAGCGGGTGAAATTGTTGCCTCTTTAATTTGTCTATTAACCCTTATGTTAGACAAATTTGAAAAATGGCCCTATTGTAATAAAAAATCAAAAATATATATATATAAATGAGGTGGCGGGCCACCACCTCCACCACCCCAAACTACATTACATTAAAATCAAAAAGTTTTATGGGCCGATGGGCCATGACTCCTGCCGTCCCTCCCTCAACCACCGCACACACGTTAAACCATATTAAACGGGGTGGACAGGCCAACTCCAGTGGACCCGGCTCACACCCCAACACAACACCGCGTATACCATAACAGTAATGTGAGGTTGGCAAGGCTCGAACCCACCCAGCCCACGTGGGCCGGTCCCCACTGGGCAGCGCCATTTGGTGGCATATACCAACCAATGAACCTCCATTTAAATGCTCCACCCAAACACAACCTAAAAAACAATGCACCAACCATTTAATACAACAATCCAACGTATCTACAGAGGTTATGGGGTGGGTCACCCAATGCGGACCCAACCCCTAACAAAAGAATATATTTGCGGTTTTTAAAAAAACAAAAGTTGTATTAATATGGAGGGGTCGGGGTTTGACCACCCGACCTCCTCCTTATTACTAAAAGTTCATACCAATCTGCCAACAACCACCACCTTGTAATGTTTACCCAGAAACTTCATTATAAAACCTTCATTTCGTCAGTGCGTCAAGGCATGGAGGAGCTGGGAGTGTGCACGGAAAGTGAGACATAATTTTTTAATTAATTTATTGCAGTTGGAACCATAAGCCTAGAGAAGAGACAGGCAGAACCATGATTGGGTGAAATTCTCAAGAGGGTGAAATTTTTACAATGTCCAAATTGGACAAATTTTATGTCGATCTGACACCACTCAGTGACATGAACCTGATGGTGCAGTCAATTTCCTAATTTAAGTAGCATATCTTCAGAAGACCTGGAGGAGGGAATCTTTGAGGAATCAAGGGGGAATATAAAATATTCATTAAGCCCCAGATTTTCATTTTCTCATAATTCAGAAATTTGACAGCTAATTTTACACTATTCGATGCCACAAATCTGATGGTGCATTCAAATTTTCCATCTGATCTGATCCAGATTTAAACAGGAATGCAATAAAATACAGAGATAACCATATACACAAAGATGCAGCGGAAATAATACT
>APFE030294311.1:0-10385 GCA_000404065.3 Pinus taeda | reverse complement strand
GATCATGATGTTTTGTTGAAGACTATCTTGACTCCATATTCCAATAGATGTTTGCTAATCTTTGATTCAACCATTTATACATTGTTGTTCATTTTTTATTCCTAGAGTTAGCCATCTAATCATTAATAAAAAATATTAAACCTATTGAGAGAGCCCTCTCAAGTTGAGGAGGCTAAGCCTCAACCAAAAGATTGGCTTGAAAGAGTTACTCAGAGTCTACTTGATCAGTAGCCTATCAGGTTAGATTTTGTGATAACACATCCCATATATGCTATCGACACTGATTTTGAAGCTTGTATCCTTCATATTGAAGAATCTCAGTTGGCCTCCATGCAGCGCATGAAACCAGTTTTCTAGATCGTTGAGGAAGAAAACCCACAAAATTGGGATATGTTTCTTGATGGGGCTTGCTCTAAAGAAGCTGCAGGGGCAGGTGTGTTCCTTGTGTCCCCAACACAAGAATACATTCGTTTATCTTTCAAATTAACCTTTCAGGTCACAAACAACATTGCAGAATACGAAGCTTTAATTATGGGCTTAAGCACTGCTAATAAATGGGCATCAAAGGCATGGAAGTGTTTGGGGATGCATATCTCATTATTGAGTAGGTAAATAAAACTTTCCAAGCTAAGCATCCAAGGCTGAAGGCATACATATATGAGGTATGGAGGCTCAAGGATTCTTTTAATGATTTCAAAATTTCTTATATTCCAAGAATGAAGAACCAGCTTGCCGACTCCCTTGTTGTCTCTGCTAGCATGTTTATTCCTCCTTTACCTCCTAAATTGAAATATGAAGTTGAGGTAAAATACAAACCATTGTCTTCCTGACAATGTCAAGTATTGGAGCATTTTTGAAGACGATGAGGAAATTAACAAAATTTTTCAAGTCGTGGAGGAATTTTCTGAAACTCACATCGATCAGAAAAATGAAGCCATGGGATAATGCAACTAGCCCAAGCTAAAAAGTGAGATTGACCGAGGAACCATCGTCTAGCTTCCCAGTAACCACATACCAAAAGGATTGGTGCCTCTAGAGAAGCTTTTCGAACAAAACAATGTGCCATATAAGCCTGCAGAAACAGAAAATGCATCTGCTGTTCGTAAACATAATATAGGGAGCCCAACCCATCCAAAAAACATAAATTTGTCCACACATTTGTCCTCTGCCCAGAATTCTAAGTATTGCAACCTTATGAAGTGATTCATTGACATTTTTGCCTAGGAATACAACTATCTTAAAACCTATGATGCAAAAATCATTCAACATAAGATCCCATTGGAAAAGAATATCACCCCTTTTAAGCAGAAGCTAAGACCTATCAACTCTCTCTTATTGCCTTTGACTGAGAAAGAGATCAAGAAGTTGTTGGATGCCAAAATTATAGTGCCCCTAAGGTATTCAAAATGGATAGCTAACCTTGTGGTAGTAAGAAAGAAAAATGGAGAAATCAAGCTTTGTGTTGACTTCAAAAATCTGAACAAGTGCTCTAAAACACATAACTATCCCCTCCCTAAGATGGAACACTTGCTGCAAAGAGTTTCAGAGGCTAGAGTCATGTCTTTCTTAGATTGATTTTCAGGTTACAATCAGATTGCTATACATCCTGAAGACCGGCTTCACTACTCCTTGGTGCACTTTCATGTACCCCAAGGTGCCTTTCAGACTGATGAATTCTGGGGCTACTTTTCAAAGGGCCATGGAAATAGCCTTTGTGGGAGAAGAGGAAAAATTTGTCCTTATTTATCTTGATGACATAACAATCTTCTGCAGCAGCCACAAAGACCATTTACAACATTTGAGGAAGGTTTTCCTAAAGTGCAGACAATTTGGAATTTCAGTCAACCCAAAGAAGTCATAGTTTTCTTTAAAAGAAGGAAAAATTATGGGACATATTGTTTCTGCTGAAGGTGTGAAGATTGATCCAGCCAGGGTTCAAGCCATTCAGACGTTGTCCATCCCGAGGTCAAAAAGGGACATTCAATCCTTCTTGCGTAAGATTAACTTTGTAAGGAGGTTCATTCCAAACTTTGCAGAGCTTGTAAAGCACATCACTTCCATGCTGAAGAAAGGAGCAGAAATAAAATGGACAGACGCTTCAAGAAGCTCTTTTGAAGCCATTAAGCAAGCTATCATGGAAGCTCCCACTCTAATCAAACCATATTACACTAAGGAGTTTTGTATCTTCTCTTTTGCCTCTTATGATACACTTGCAGCAGTTCTGTTGTAGAAAAATGATGAAGGCATAGAGCATCCCGTGGCCTCTTTTAGCAAAACTTTAAGGGATGCTGAACTAAGGTATGACCTTATTGAAAAACAAGCTTATGCTCTCATAAAGTCTTTAAAGGCATTCAAAATTTATATTCTACATTCCAAAGTAGTTGCATATGTACCTTCAGCCTCAGTAAAGGATGTCTTAACTCAACCAGATATTGATGGAAAGAGAGCTAAATGGATTGCAAAATTCATAGATTTTAACATAGAGGTGAAGCCCACTAAGCTTGTTAAAGGCCAGGGCTTGGTTAAACTTATGGCTTAGGAAAATTGCAGCTTATTAGATATAAATTCCATGGGTCTAAATTCAGATTATGAGCAGGCAGAGGAAGCAACAAAAGGGCAAAAGCAGAATCAGTCTTTGGCTGGAAATCTAGCCACATGTGAATGGTATTACAACATAGTTCATTTTTTGCAAAAGCTAGAAGTCCCTCCTGGGCTTAGTTCAAGTCAAGCTCGTGCCATTAAACTTAGATCTGCCAAATTCTACATTAATAAGAATCTACTTTATTGGAAAGAAACGTCAGGAATTCTCTTGAGGTGTCTAGATAAAAAACAATCTTTGAAGGTCATACACTAGTTTCATTCTAGCATCTATGGAGGGCATCGTTATTAGAAAACCACAGCTCACAAAATGTTGAGGGCTGGATATTATTGGCCTAATTTGTTCTCTGATGTGTTTTCTTTTGTAAAATCTTGTGACAAGTGTCATAGGTTTGCAGGAAGACAACATCTAAAATCTCTTCCCTTAAAGCCAATACAAATCAATGGTCCCTTCCAGCAGTGGGGCTTGGACTTTATAGGTGAGATAAAACCACATTCTAGTGGCCAACACAAATGGATCTTAGTAGCCACTGATTATTTTACCAAGTGGATTGAGGCTATACCCACTAAGAATGCCAATCATCAAGTTTTCATAAAGTTCTTGAATGAGAATATTTTCACTAGATTTGGTTGCCCAACCAAACTAGTCACTGATAATGCAACAACATTCAGGGAAAAATAATTGATGGACATGACTGAATCCATGGGAATTCAAGTGGTGGATTCTACCTCATATTATCCTCAAGGCAATGGCCTGGCAGAATCATCTAACAAGAGCCTGGTAAGGGTAATCAAAATGCTGTGAGAGGACAACAAAAAGAGCTTGGATTCCAAGCTGAAGTTTGCATTATGGGCTAACAGAGTTACCATCAAAGAATCCATAGGGAATTCTCCATTCAAAATGGTTTATGGTACTAATGTTGTTTTCCCCATCCAGCTCATTCTTCTTATGGCTAAGTTCTTGCAATAAGAACAAGAGGAAGAGAATGACATGGTAAGAAGAATGAATAATTTGGTTGAATTACAGCAGATAAGAGAGCAGTTGGTTGAGAAATCAAAGGCTTACCAGAAGGAAACCAAAGAAACCTTTGATAGGAAGGCAAAAGTGGACAATTTCCAAGTTGGTCATTGACTGCTTAAATGGTATGCATTTAAGGAAAAGAGAGGTAATCATGGCAAGTTTGACTCCTTATGGACGGGTCCTTTTGGCATCACTCAAGTTCAGAAGAACAATACATTCATTCTGCATAGTCTGGAAGGAGGAGATACTTTTGGTAGCCTAGTAAATGGGCTGTTCTTGAAACTTTATTTCATTTAAGGCCTTGGTATTGTAAATATGTTTTTCTTTCAGTTTTTATTTTTATGCTAAAAAGACTCCATGCCTAGTGCAACACTAGGAGGAAGATTTAATTTTGGTTTTACAGGAAAGGCATTGATCTATGGTTCTTGAAACCTCACAGGGAGGATTTCACCCCCAGAAGGATCCAGTGTTAGCCTTGAAGGAAAATGGCCCAAAAATGGATTCAAATATGCCCTAAAGCCTCCAAAATTGCTTAAAAAATATGCCAATGGATCTATACATGTCCAAAAAATCTTAAAAAATGCTAAAAAATCATCCATCGATCGAAATGAGCAAGGGAGGAAAGCCCTTGGAAGGGATGAAAATCATTATCGGGAGGCGAAAACCAAAGGAAAACAGCAAAAGGCCCACAAGCGCAGTCTTAAACAGAGAAGGAACAACCACCGTTAGATATGGCCGATCAACGGCCCAGATCTAGGCGGCTAATCACAATCGGCTAAGCAGAGGGGACAGTTTGCAGGCGGGCACATGACACCACCGATCAGCGATCACCAATGATCGGATCAACGGATTGCATCGGCAGGGAACATATGTAGTGATATATACATATATAGAAGGCCCTAGGAATGAGCAATCAACGATTGCGATCGGATAACATCGTTGTATTGCATCGGCGTACTACCATGGGGCAGGACCTCCGCACATATATATGGGCGACCCGATGCGCCGGACCCGATGGCGCTACAAATGATTTCCTATAAAATTTCAAGTCTGTGCCATATCAGTTTTTAATGTATTTGGTATATTTTCGTTATGTAATGAAAATTACAAAGGAAGCCTGGGAGCCTTGCAATTGTGATGAAGCTCAGACCTGAAAGGGTTTGGGAAGGGAATTTAATAATTTTTGAAGTCCGAAAAGGCCGTTTTTCACAGATTTTAATGTTTTTTCGCATATTTCAGAAATATAAAGAAATACACAAGGCAGGCTTCTTTGCGACTTGCGACAGCAATAAGGGTAGACCCAAGAGACTGATAAGCCACATCTAATGATTTTTTAAGTCCGAAAGGGATAGGAATAGGCAGGCTTTTCACAGTGGCATTGCATTTTTTGTTTTAAATAGAAAACAATCCTATATTGACACAAAGGGGGCATTTAGAGGGATATATGGGTCCGAAGACCCATTGCACCATATAACAGAGCCCGGGAGACATATTGTTGGGAAACAAGAGCTTGGAAAGGGAAAGGGAAGAGCCATTCCACCACACAGACAATGCAACACAGAAACATCATGGAGCACGCGCAGCTAGCCTGGAATAGAATCGACCATGAAGCATCATCAGATAGCGCAACTCATCCATAACAGCATAATCAATTATGGGGCATCTCTGGCATGAGAGAGCTCCTAGACAACGCAACAAAGCACCCAAAATATCTGAATATGGTTAATCTTTTGTCAGAAGAAGAAACCGCCAAGACACACTTGCCTTCAGAGAATAGATTAAGACTCTGAGCCTTCTAGAGAGCTCAAGAGCATTGTAAAGGGCCTATAAAAGGCAGAAAACTAAATGTAATAGAAGTTCAACTTTTTGAGATTATTCCTCCTCTGTTCATTCAAGCTTCTCACCTTCATTCTAGCAATATAAGCTTCTTTTGCCATTATATGTTCAATGTCCATTTCTCCTCTGTTCTATGCCTGCACTTGAATAATTTGTTCAGGTTTTCTGTGCGTTTAAAGCTAGATAACTGTCATCTTATCTTTGCTTTGATATATTATATTAGCAAGCTTCTTTGCTGCCTGTAGCTAGCCATTTATATGTGTTATTATATATGCATCTTCCAGTATAGTCAGTAAGTTCATTTGCTACATATAGCTAGCCATTCATCTATGTTCATGTATGCAATTTGCTGGTACTGTTAGTATTCTCCATCTATTCATTAAATATACAAACTATTGAGCATTAGTGGCCCGAAGCCTTGTGTTGTTGAGGGTGTTCATGCATGTATTGAGTGAGAATAGAGTTGAAATGGTCATCTGACTTGATCCAAACCATCATCCATTCCAATAGTTTTGAGAAAAATATTGAAGATTATATGTTACCAGGCATCTCCGAGCTACAACCTAGGAGAGTTTCCTGGAGCGATAACAGTCACCTCCAAGTTTTTACGAACCTCGGGTTGATAAAATAACATTGGTCACCCTAGGAGTTGTAGCATCCTTGCTACAATATTAGGGCTCATCAATTGTGCTGGAACCGATGGGCATATAAATTATGGTATAAGGATTGATTTCGCATCCGCTCCATAACACTCATATATTATAAGATTTTCTATGTGACTATGTTTAAACCTCCAATATGCATTTTTTTTCTGATTTGCATTTCTTCGATGCCTGTAAATGCTTACCATTTGTCATCTCCAGGGGGCTACTATCTTATTAATAGAAAATTCATTATATATATTGGTTTCAGGTTTAATGGGAGTTTGTTCAAAGTTTTTTTACTCATTTTTTAATATAAAATGGCTAATTTGATTTCTATTTTGACAGAGAGCTTCCGATATGTGGATTAAAACGAAAACGATCCAATGAAATTCCTCCAGGCCACAAATTAATCCTTTATTAGCAGAATGTTGTTGAAAACCACCAGGTTAATTTTAGAACTGCATAAACTAAATTGGGGAATTCATTCTTAACTATCCCATCGGTGTTTTGCTAGATCCCAATCAAAGAAATCCTTCTGTTTCAATGTATTTTTAATAACTATGCTGTTAAGAGATTTAGTGAAATGGTTATTATTTCTAAATCATGTATAAAAACCCATCGTTGGGCTGAGTTCTGGGGATTCAAATCCAGGAGAAGAGGTAGAAAAATCTAGGATCTTTCAATCGATTTGTATAGGAGTTTCATCACTCATTTTCACTATTGTAGTTAGATTAAAGTCTTCCTTGCATATAAAGATCAAGTTGCTAGCAGCGAGGAATTTGCACTACTATAATCTTTTGAGGTTTCGTAACTTGATTCATATTCATAATAAAATTTATTTATGTAATTGTAGTATGGCACTATTGTTTTCATTAATTATTGAAATAAATGTTTTCAATTTTCAATTAAAGTTTTGTTGTATGAGTTATTAGTTAGCTTTAGCACTATTGTTAAATGTTAACTATTAGCCCATTTAAAATTTTGATCAAGCTATCTTGTAGGATTAATGAGAAATGCATCTTGAAAACTGGAAATTGTATAAGAACACACTTTTATTACTTTAGACTAGCTAGCTATCTAACAGTTTAAAGTTATAGATGTCCTGCTTTTCTACATGTCATTTTATTAGAACTATTTCAGTATTATGGCACGAATCTTTCATTTATTATGCATATGTTTATTAGGAGTTGGACTTATTTACAGTTAAGTGTTTGGTAACTATTTATTAGGCATTTAGTTGTTATATCTACGTTAACAAGATCTTGTGAACTATTTCACTGGTTGATTTCCTTTATCTCATTTCAATTCCAACATGCATCTTTTCCCATCCTTTTAGCTTACTCTCGATTGAGAGAAATACTATTCTTTCCTTCAATCAAGATAGGTCTAGGATAAGTGCATCATAGGTAAAGTTCTGCATTTTAATTCTTGATTCTGCATCTAAGAAGTCCTCTTCCCAAAGAGGAAAAGTTTAGAGTGGTTTGGTTGAGCCACAAAGTCAACTCGAGGATCATTCTCTTTCCTGATCAACAAGGAGAATTGATCTGATGTCTCTTATATTTTGGTAATTAAAAGACATAATTTTAGCCAATAGAGAAAGAGAAAAGGTAACTAGACCTACTCTAACCAGTCATAACCATCATTTCAATGGAAACTGAACTGTTTTAAGTTCTCGAACGGGTGGTCTCCCTTAAAATATTGAAGGGTCATTTCTTTCGATCAATAGGGTCATTGTTCCAAATGTCTCCCATTTCATAATTGAGTTCCTTTAGCAAGTCTTCAATTGGATGAAAGGCTTGTCTGGTATTTACAATGAAAGGACCTATTGGCTTGCCCAATTTGAACATATAACCTTTATTGGTAGGAACGAAGTGCATTTGATTCACATGTAGGACATGTATGATGAATTCAAGGGTGAATATTCTCATGGGAATAGAGGTAGGTGGGCAGTAAGGAGGAAAATCACACCCATAAACCCTAATTTCAGTGTAATCCTTGAATAAGTACCAGTCATCCACCCTAATGTCTTTGTTGAGCTAGAATATTTCTTTTTGTTGGGGTAGAATCCTTGGGGGAGAGAAATTGTGAATACTTTTGTATTTTGTTAGATATGAAATGAGAAAAACCCTCATTGTTGGGATTCTTCTTGACAATAACATCCCAGTAAAAAAAAAACTTTCTCTGGTTGTGTGAATTCATGAGACTAAGGCCCAAGTATTCAAACTCATCCACATGGGTGTATAAGAACAAACAAAACATAATGTAGTATCTAAATAATGCAGTGATAGGAAAATGGTGCAGCCAAAATTTAATGGATTCAGCTAGGAATGAAGGAATATCGAAAACATGGGGTGGCTGCATCGTCACTCTCATAAATCCTATGGTAGATTTGGTAATATTAGTGGCATCATCTTCCCCAAATAGTTGGGCAATCATCATAAGGATGGGTTGTATTGTTAGTATGAAAATTCCTAGAAGATGTACCAAAAACCCTCACTTAAGTCACTAGGTGACAAGTGACCCTAACAACAAGTTAATGGTTGTTGTCATTCTAGATCTGCAACACAAATGTAAAATTTGCAAGAAAAGGAAATAAGATCTGAAACGAATAGTAGCAGAATGATATATCTAGAATAATAACCCAATGGAAAGACAATTTTAAACAAATAAATCTTTATTGATAACACTTGATGAAGGATATCTACAGATTGGTCTGTCAGTCCCCCTCCATAGGATGGGTCTGTTACACTGAAATTTGTCACCATGACTATCTGCAGTTAATATGGCTCCATCAATAGTCATATTACCCTCCTTGTCAAGCCTCATACCTCTGCTCTTCATGTCAAACTTCAAAAAGAGAGAAAGTCACTTAAAAACATGTTTATCTCTGGGTACGCAGGTTCTCTCTACCTTTCCTGCGTGTACGCACTCCAAACACAGTGTACCTGCGTACTTGTACGCTCTGTAAGCCAAAGGTTGGGTGCGTACCCCTATAAAGGTCAAAAGGCACGAGTTTCATCTTTAAAAAGTTACTTGTTGTCACTTCTAGAGCTTTCTAGAAGAGTGTTTGACGTGTATTGAGCGCCTCCAGATGGTTCATGCATCCCTATGATAGAGGAACTTATCCCATCAAGAGAGGAGCTACCCCATCCAAAAGAGGGAGTATCCCATTGATGTTGGAACTGAATAACTCCTCTAGAACACTATAAATACAGGCATTAGGCCAGAGGAGGGGAGGTTGAAAGCTGAACATTCCAAAGGGTAGATGCTGCTGGAATTAGGACTTCCTTGTAGAAGCTTGTGAGGAGAGATTACCATCCTTTCTTGTTTCATTTGGAAGTGGGTTAGCTTGTCAAAGTAGAGGAAAACTCTTGCTGGACCCTGGGAGGAACTTGCACAACACCAAGGCTCAGGTTGTAATGGTTTCTTTTTTGTTTCCTTAATACAATAAGTCCATTCTTCTCAATGATTTGTTGTTAATGAATTGTTTCATATACTCATTGGTCTATATGTTGAATATGCTTTGTTTTATGGAATATTCAGGTGTTATGTAATCGTTTGATTGTTAGTGTATGCAGGTTTCAAAGTGAAGGAGGAGCTCATCTGGATCGACGAGGCTAGACTGCTACAACAAGCATTGGAATTCAGGTAGGATCGAAAAACACTTGGTTTCTCATAGGATAATGCATGTTTAGAGAAGGAGTTCTCTTAATTGTCTTGTTTGTTACTAGAGAGTCTTAGACTCCTAGGGAGGTTAGTTTTTTCAGCAAAAATAACTCTTTCCGCATGAAAAATTGGTGACTCTGCTGGGGACTCCATTGATGTGAATGATTTTTCCTTTGTATGAAACTTTGGTCTGAGAAAAGTCATTTCTTTTCTGGTTTCTGGCTGTTTGACTGTGTATTTGGGTGGGATAGCTTAGGGTTAGCTTAGATTTTACTTTTTCTTGGTTTTTCTAGTAGTACGCACCCTCTGAGTTAAGCACAATGCATACCTGTACACACTGCAGCTTTGTACACAGAGCCTGCACGCACCTGTGAAAACAAGCTGCCTGCGTACACCTGTCAAAAGCTTAGAAAATTTCAATTTTTTCCTTTTTACCCATTAGATTTTGTTTATAGTTTATTTATTGTTGCTTAGATCCACTAGTTACCTGTCAGAAGTTTTCATATTGGCTAATTTCATTGGCATTCCTGCTTTAAGCTTTTATCAATTGGGTGTTTTGAGTCTCTTTTTTGAGAAATTCTAAATTTGATTTCCTTTGGTCATTACTTGGAGGTTTGTCT
>APFE030294309.1:443393-461260 GCA_000404065.3 Pinus taeda | reverse complement strand
ATATATATGAAGTTTAAATAATTAAAATTAAACAGTATGTATGTAAAGTGTCATATTTCCGTTGGCATATATCTGTACAAAGTATGAGATATATTTGTGAATTTACCTCCATACAAATCAGCGAATAACAAAATAGAGCTCAATATTTTATTTAATATGGATGCTTCTCAATGATATTTCACCCTTAATCCATTTGTTGCGAGTAGCCATTTTCGATGAAGGCTAGCCAACGTTTTATTATTGCTTTCCATTATTATGTTTTTCCTCTTTTGTAGTCTCAAAAATAAATTCCGATGACACCCCTCTCATATAACATTGAAAAAATATGCACCTTTTCTTACAAACATCAATATATGCCACTTATCACCTATCGTAAGGCCATTTTCTTATATCTTGAATATTGGAGATCACAAGGGTTTCTTGAGATTTTATCAACTACGTATGTCCATACATTATGCCCATATAAATACAAATAAAAGTAACGGGTGAATCATTTAATTATTTAAATAATTAACAAATTTTATATAAAAGATAAATATTATATTTAGTTGTAATAGATAAACCATTTTATTTAGGTTTGAAGTAATTTTTAAAACTATTTTTGTTTGGTTAAATGTTTGTCTTTTTTGGACGTAAGGAAATAGGTTAATGACTCAAGACCTAAAAGTATTTGATAGGGGTGAAAGCTTGACCCCTAATAGACCACTAGTGGGAATTTCTAGGTGACGTGGTTTTTTTTGAATAGTAGTGATGAGCCAACTTGCATTTGTAGATAACAACTATTGATGGTTGTCCCCATTGTTGGTTTGACAACTAAGTTATGATAGGTTTTCCCACTCTTCAAAAAAATGAAGAGCAACCCCATCAAAGACTCATTGATTCTCCATCCTTAGTATGTGACTTTTTAGAAACTCTTTAACATTTTTTAATCATTGAGGTTTACCATGGATTATAAAATTTTATTCAAGGTAATAGAAATTAAAAATGTAAATATAGTTAAACAAATAAAAATATATATTATTTTCATATTTAAAAATTAATAAATCATGTCATTACTCTTTCTCAGATTAGGATAATTAACTCAACGAGATTATTTCTATTAATGTGCAATCAAATTTTCCCACGGAGTGTAGAATAGACAGTGATGTGTGTACTATTAAGTCATTTTGTGATGTGAAGGTCACCAGTTTGAAACTTCACGGGCAAAAAATATAGCCATGTTAAGGGCTAGTGTGGTCCAGGTCAGGTGCGATCCCTAGGTGATTTTGACGGTTTAGATGCCCTTGGGTTGCAATTTCTCAAGCCACAGGTCAAGCTTGATGTAATCTCTGATGAACTTTGATCACTCAACAAAAAAAATGTGCAATCAAATTTATCTAATTAAGTTTATGCTTGTTTCATAATCAAAGAGTTTGTTCATCTTTGTATTCTCCTACTTCTAATAATTTACAATTTTATTTACAAGGAAAATTGATGAAGGATTATGTCCAACATTCCCTCCTTAAGCCTAAGAGGAGTTTGTATGACCAAGAATCACTCTAAAATTTTAAAACTTTTCTCCTCCAAGTGCTTCGATGAAGATTTCCACAATTTGTTCATTCGTGGAAAAATGCCTCAAATTAATAGTCTTGGCCTCTACATGATATTGAATCAAATGATACTTTGTGTTGATGCGTTTGGTTCGATCATCAAACATGGGATTCTTGGCCAACTTGATAGTAGAAGTTTTGTCAACCAGAAGAGGAGTAGAATTGACTCGTTTCTATTGCAAATCTTCAAGTATTTGCTTGAGCCACACAATGTCCTTTGTCACTTCAACAACTGCTACATTTTCTACCACTATTATGGAATCTACTAGAATTGATTGTTTGCATGACCTCTAGGAGAGAGTTTTTGATCCAAGACTCATGAGATAGCATGAATTCAACATTATATTTTCTTTGTCTTTGTCAAATTCTAAATCAGAATATGCAATCAAGCTAAAGTCACTCACCTATGAATATTTAAGTCTAGAGTCTTGAGTTCCTTTCAAGTAATTTATCTCTTTTTGCAACAAACCAATGTCCTACACAAAGCTTTTGCATAAATATTGAAAGAATCCAAACAACAAATGGAATATTTGATCTCGTAACGGTGAGGTAGATAAGACTTTCCATAAGCTATTTGTACTTGGTTGCATCCTCAAATGCGTTCACTTCTTCTAATGTGACCTTAAAATTTTGTTCCATTTTCATAGAAAGAGGATTGCATTTATCCATGCCAAGCCTATTCAACAATTCTCCAACGTAATTCTTCTAAGAGATAAATATGTACTTTCAATGTTGAGTCACTTCAATGCCTAAGTAGTAGTGAAGATATCTAAAATTTGTCATCTCAAAGCCCTTGTTCAATTTTTTTTTTTTGAATGGATGTAATAAAGTTCTCATTGCTCCATGTCATAAAAAAATCTTCTACATACACTACAAGATCTATACTAGTTTTTCCAATATTCTTGAACAAAAGAGTTGCATCATTAAGATTCAAGTGTTTGAAATTATCAAAAGATGCTTAGTTAAATTTTCGTATTAGGCTCGTTGTGCTTGTTTATGGTACATTTTTGGCTATATGAAGAGTTGATGGGTTTACATACTTTTTATTCTTGTCCTTTCATAAAGAAGACTTCCAACTAAGACATGAAGACATTCTCTTTCAAGTATCCATTCAAAAAAACATTGACATACTTTTGATGAACTTTCCATCCATTTTGAGCCACCAAAGCAAAGAGAGTCTGAATGGTGGCCAATGTTTTCTACGGGGGATAAGGTTTCCTCATAACCAACAAATTATTTTTGTGCAAATCCTTTTTTAATGGGCCTTGCCTCATGATTTTCAAGTGATCCATTTGATTTGCACTTGTTCTTGTAGACCCACATGCTCCATTCTTTATGAGAGAATCGTACTTCCATGCTCCATTCTTTATGAGAGAATCATACTCCTAAAATGCTTCTTTCACTCACCATGAAAACTAGCTTCTTTGAATGATTTTTTTTCAAAGTTAGTAGATAAATTAAATTCACAATCTTATAAAATTGTTGTACCATGATACATCAATTGAATCATAATTATCTGCATCATCTTTGTTTTGTCTAGTGGAACCTAAGGTTCCTATCTTTCTAACCTCATAAAGATGAACACTTTCAAGCGCCTTGATGATCTATAAACTGTCGTGGATATTCCACTGGATAATTATTCACAATAGGTCTACTAACATATATTAGAAAACTGAAACTCTACACTATGAGGATTTATTTCTCCTTAGATTTATGAATTTGTTAATTATTGTTTATTGTGTATGCATGTAAATTATAATTATGTAGAAAATAGAGAACATTGAAATAAAAACTCACAAACCAAAATAGACATGAGATATATCCTAGGAAACCCTTTTGAGAGAAAACACAACTGGAAGGTGAGGCCGCTTTATTCTCTTTCCCTGAATAGAAAATGGATTCAAGTACAAAGAACTAAGGCTTATGGTTCCTGGGCTACTATAGTGCACAAATATTCTTTTTGTGCTCTCTCCCTATCCTTCTCGTCTACTTTGTTCATCTATGGAACATAATGCACTTAAAAATAATGAAACCCCTTTTCCTCCTAGTGGCCTAGTTATAACAAAATGTGATAGCCTACTAGTGGTTAGGTTTGGCTCCTTCAAATCTTAACCAGAGTTACAATATGAACTCTTCTAAAGAATTTTTCATCATGGTCATGTGGCTAGCCCCTTTTCAATGAATAATGGGGGTCGACATGACATACTCTCGAAATATGGTGGTCAAAAGGTCAACTTTCAAGTGGCATAATTTTTGCATATGAACTTTTGATTTAATTGATTCTTGCACCATTGAAAATGTCTTTGTGTAGAATAGGAAAAAAAAACTCCACCATAAAGTGGAAAAGTTTCCCCCCAAAAAATTCTGTTTGATGCCTCAAAAATCTTATGGAAGGTTTCAGACCCCAATCTACCAAACTGGGTCCCGCTAGTAAAGATGGTCCTCTGAGTTGATTACTCAATATTTTCCACTCTGAAAGCATCAATATGGATGAAAATAATATAATGATCTAATCTAGATAACTTCTCCCCATTTTGGGAGGATTTTGGTCCCCAAAATATTCTACTAAATGAGTTGAGGAAATTTTTCCTCCACCTTCTCTTGGGTGTACCATTTAGCCTTGTGGACTACCCCTACTTGTTTATGATGATGTGAAAATATGCACAATGATATTAGGCTGGTGAGGCAGATGAATATAATGGTTACACTGATGAGCCGAATCACATTATGGGACATGTGTGCCCATGTAGATATGATTGGATATATTTTGAGGCCATCATGTCCAGACATATATGTTGGTTTTGGCTAAATGCTCGGAGGGATAGAACTGTAATTAGATGTAATAGATGTACATATTTACAATAAAGTAATATAAAATAGGCTGGATACGAAGCCCACTCCACAGTAAAATTATGGGGTCATGCAACTCCATGACAACAAGGGTCAATGGTGTTGGATGACATGTGTTGGTGATGAGGACACTTGAGGCCCATATGGCTTCAAGGTGTGCCACTTGGCTAATAAATGCCATGCAACTATGGGAAATATATATTTTCATAAGGCATCATTATAAGGGATTAATTCATTTATCACTTGGTGACTATCCTTTTGATGGTCATGGCCATGGGGAGGATGATGGTTTTGGACTTTGGTCCTGAGTGACCAACTGGGGAACCCTAAGCTTGGGTTTTGATATTAGCTGGGAGAAATTTTGGTTCATGCATGGAGGATGCCTAAATAATCTTGGAGTAGCATGAATATTGAGTTGACACCTTAGTAGTTAGCCTAGAGGGTGCCTGGAGCCTTGGAGCAACACAACTGTTCGTTTGACACCTTGACAATTATATCGAAGGATACCTAGATCCTTGGACCAGTGTGGCTGTTGGGTTTGCACCTTGGGTAGAGATGTATTGATTTGTGGCTTGGAGTGTTGAAAAATGCATCAAGAAATTCTAAATTTGGTTTTGCCTTGATTAAATTGAGAAAATTCGAATTTCCACATCAACAGACAACTTGGATGATATTAAATTGTGTGACATGGCTTGTGTCACTCAGTTTACTCTGTAAATTCAAGTTGGAGGAGTTAGAGTTCAGGTCAGCATGTGTGATTTCTAATTTGTAGCAATCAAGATCAGTTATCTAAGGTTGTTTTAAGTTAAACTAATTCCAACTTTTGGAGGAGCTAGTGGAAGGTCAGTTAAGCAGTGGGACTTCAGTCAAACTCAATGATAATCTAGTTAACTAATCAATCAGTCCAAAATAGCTAATGCATGTAGAGAATTCGAGTTGCCTAGTTGAGGTGGAGATTCTAAGGCAGTATAACATCAATTATAGACTAGTTGATCCGGACTTATGCAGGAACACAACAAAATACTGATATAAACACAAACACAAAGATGCAATATAAATAAAACTTCATTTCATTAATATTAAAGAACTAAAATATGCTTACATATAAAATGGAAACAAACTAGCTTGGGTGATGGTAGCTTATCTCTGAGAAGAGATGTGGCGACTACATGCCTCTGAACTGTGTTACATTGAGGTTCAAGGGCCTTTTTGTTATTGAATAAAAAGGGAAAACCCTAAGCAACCAAAACCCTAACTCCAGGAGATGAAACGCTAAGAGTTTGTGGGCCTCGTTGGGTTAGTTGGGCATCCAACTTCTTAGGGTCATAATTTGGTCATGTTATCCATTTGGCGCGTACGATACCTTGTTGGAAATATCTCTTCGAATGCTATAATATTTTTCGTATGCCCTTGCCTACAATTATGAGCTTGCTGTGGACCTTAAAAAAATGTTTTTTAGGGGGTCAAAACAACTCTGAAAGTTTAGGACCCAAAAAACTGCTAAAAATAGTAAATGCTGGTATAATGAAGGAAACAAACGAAACAGACTGGAGGTTTAGGTGGAATAGGTGGGTGGCAACCAATATCCACCTAGATTAGTCCTCTCCCCTTAGGAATGAATGGTCCCCATTATATGCATCGCCTCCATGAGGTGATGAAATTTATGTTGAACATGGTTCTTGGTGACTTGCCCTGGTAAAGGAGTTGACTTGCTTTGACAACTCGATATGCCTAGATCCTATGCTAGTGAGTGTTTTTAATTTGTGTGTACATGATCTTATTAGTTGTGGCCTGCTTGATGCAACTTGGGTTGAGCCATGTTAGTGTCAGCTACTCCGTAATGTCGGATGTGTCTAAAAATGGAGGAAAGTATGGTTGCAATCGATCCACATTGAATATTGGGTGCAGACGAAGGAAGGGTGGAATGTTGAGCTTGAGGAAATTGTCCCCTACAACCTTGGTGATGGTGTACAACCCATATTAGAGTGGGCGAAGGTTGTGGTGGGGCCCAGCGAGGCGCTCCTTCTGCAAATGTAACCAAACTTTGTTGCCCACCTAGAACTTATGTGGCACTTGATGTTGATCATGACGCTGCTTGTACTTATCATTAGCTTTGTCCAATATTTCATGGACTTGTAGGAGGATGCGCTGAATGTGATCAATGAAGTTATTAGCCCGTTCATCTTTGGACTGGACATGAGATGAATTTGCTTGAGTAAATGCAAATGGTATGGTCACATCAATGGAACATAGTGGCTGGAATCCCAACTCCACCTAAAAAGTACTGTGGCTAGTGGAGCTATGGAGAGCTTTGTTGTAGTTGTGCTAGACATAGGGGAGGCTTTCATCCCATGTGCATGGATGCTTCAAGTTGTACATGTAAAAAATATGCATGATCATCCTATTGACAACCTCTGTTTTGTCATTAGTTTGGGGGTGGAAGGTCATGGACTTAGTGAGCTTGGTATCTAACATCAACCAGAGGCTTAAACAAAATTTACTCATGAATCTGTTGTCCTAATTTGAGATGATGGGCTGTGGGATCCCAAAATGTACCCACACTCATTCATAGAAGAGCTTAGCAGTGGCTTATGTTGTGATACTCTTCTTGCACGCTGCTAGAATGGCCATCTTAGAGAATCTGTTGACGACCACGAACACACAGTCGTTGCCATGCTTAGTAGAAGGAAGGCTCGACATGTAATCCATGGAGATGGATTGCCAAGGCCGACTAGGAGTAGGCAAAGGAGTATACAGGCCTTTCTTCTTGATTGTTGGCTTGGCAATGGCGCATGCAGTGCAGGATTTGATGTACTTCCCCACATCCTGTCAAAGGTTGGACCAATAAAAATACTTCTGTAGCACTGCCACTGTGTTCTCTACTCCGAAGTGTCCAATGATCTAATTGTAGTGCACCTCCCAAATCATCTCGACACACTCGCTTGTATGAACACAATTCACTACTAGTTTGATTAGGTGGATTGATAAATCTTGGCTGCTAGCTTTTGACAAGTAGCTACTCATTCGCCTTTACATCAATGAAGTTGGCTATTTTTCATAGCTTTTATTTAAACCTCTGTAGCCCTTGATCTTAGTAGAATATCCTAAAAATATTCCTTTATTAGCCCTTGTATCGAACTTTCCCAAACATTCATTTTTGTTTTTGATGTAGCACTTACTACCAAAGACTTTAAAATGTTTGATTATGGCTAGTTTTCCATACCATAACTCATATGTGTTGAAATATGTAACTAGGTTCGGTTTTCATATGTACCCTCGATTATTGTATATTGTAAAATGAAAAATGAAATTGTTATTATTATTTTTTGTAGCCTGGGTTTCATGCTCAAGATCAATTTATTTTAGGTCAAAGCACCCATTGAGTGCTTCTAGGTTTGTTGTGGAGTCAAGAATTCAAAGAGCCAATTTCATATGTAAAAGACCCCATTGGGAATCTTGTAAGATGCCAAAAGTATTATTTTTTAGTCAAAAATGTTAAATTACCACTCCAAGACCAAGTCGACCTGGAGAAGAAGTCGACTTATTTAAGGCAGTTTAAACTCCTGGAAAGGGATATAGATGAGAGACCATTCGACCTCATTTGTTCACTCACTCATTCACTCATCAATTAAGTTAAGGACAAGAAGAAGAAAGAAATTGAAGTACTAAAAGGAAGAAGGAAGACAAATATTTGGGTTTTTGCACTCTCTCTCTCTCACATGCGAAGGAAAGCTAGGGTTTCTGTAGCATCAAGGCCTAAGTTTTCAAGTTGCAAGGAAAATGGTCAAAGTTGGAAGAAGATAAGTCAATTTGTCTCCTAAAAGTCCTAGAATAAGGATCAACACAAGCAAAGGAAGGAGGAATCATTCGAAGCCCTAAATTCTCCCACACATGCGAAAGTTGTAGTTGTTGCAAGGGCCAAAAATTTCAGACTTATAGTGAGGACTGAAAATCTGAAGTTGGGGGTCGAAGATCTGCAATTGGAATAGATTTGACTTGGTTTGACTTGGTAAGAAGCAGTGCATCCTCTAGAATGTTTGACTTGGTCTTGGAAGGGTCTTGGTCTTGGTCTAGAGGTCTTGGAATTTGTCATTTGAAGAATATAGAAGAAGAGAAGATATTTGTGGTTTTTCCTCTCATGAGGAGAGGTTTTGGCCCTGGCTTGAAACCTACATCTTGTGTCCTTGTGTACTATTGATCTTCATGTCTTAGTAGTTGTTTGATGATAAGAACAACATAATAATAAGAGAAGAAGAAGCTAATAATCAATAAAAGTAAAAGAACATCACAAACAATTATCAAGTCTAAGAGAAATCACCTTTATTGTAGCGCTATTGATTTCTCAACAATATGGAGTCTTGTCACTGTTTTTCCTAAGGTAAGCTTTCTTTAAAATATGGATTATTGTATGAATAGCTTCAGGCCGAATTTTTTTTGGCGATTTTCTTTCATCCATCATTGCTCTTGCTAATTGTTGCATTGATATATTTTGTCTTTTAGCTACACCATTTTGTTGTGGGGTGTTAGTAATAGTGAATTGTCTCCTTGTACCATGTTCTTCACAAAAATTATTTAACTCATTTGAAGTGAACTCTCCACCCTTGTATAGCCTTACACACTTTAATTTGCAGTTAGTTTTTTTTCTTAACCATGGATTTAAAAATTTTGAACTTTTCAAGTGCCTTCTAGGACCGAGACTCCAAGTGGTGAGATATACTTCATGCTAGTCATTGATTACTAGCATGAAGTACTTTTAGTGGCATGGTGGATGAATTCTATTTGGTCTTGAAAGGCACTTAGATTTGTTTTCCAATTTGACATGATTTACAGAAGGTGTTTCTTGGTTTAGGAATTTTTGGTATATCTCTTACAACTTCCTTCTTTATGAGATTAACAATATCGCTGAAATTCAAGTGACCAAGTTTCTTGTGCCACAACTAGGTCTCATCAACCTTCCCAGGATAACAATTCTCACTTTGCTGTTTGAGTATGTAAACATTATTTAAGGTCCTCACACCCATTTCTATTACCTTCCTTGTGTTTTTTGACTTTATTTCATAGCCTTTGGATCAAAAGGTAATATCATACCCCTGATCACACATTTGGCTCAAACATAAAAGATTATGCTTGAGCTCTTCTACAAAGAGAGCATTTTG
Organism: Pinus taeda; assembly: GCA_000404065.3. Lineage (NCBI taxonomy): Eukaryota > Viridiplantae > Streptophyta > Pinopsida > Pinales > Pinaceae > Pinus > Pinus taeda. The sequence goes on along the minus strand of APFE030294309.1, from coordinate 451,665 downwards.
GACTTTACCTCTTCGATTATCCATGCTCATTGTTCCTTTGGCCCTGATGTTTCCTAGTGGATCATTTCCAAAACCGACACTTCCTGGCTCGCTTTTATTCAATGACAATATTTTTCTTTTGTCACCAATCATATGCTTAGAGAAACCATTGTCCACATACTAGTGGATCCCTTGATTTTGGGCATATAAAACAATGCCACGTTCTTCCTTCCTTTTGTACTTTTTCTTTCTCTAGGTCTTGGGTTTTCCATGTGTTTGTTTAAGATGAGAAATTGATTTAAGTTTATTGTTTCTACACTCAATTGCTCTATGTCCAAAATTATGACGGTTATAGCATTCAACATCATCAAATAGGGGAGAAAAAGGATTTGTGTCCCTAGAATTATTGTTATGAGAATTTTCAAATATGTTGTCACTATTTAACCAATAAGATTCATTTATTATTATTTCTTATTAGATTATTTCCAAAATATGCTCTACTATATACAACTTTATGTCCAAAATTTGTACAAAAAAAAACAATAACCATTGAAAATATTCTAGTACATGGGAGAAAATTGCCTTTGCAGGTGTGATATGCTAATTCTTGGATGACTTTATCTTGGAGAGAAATGATGTCTCTGCTAGTTTCTTTATCATTCTCTACTATTGTTCGAATTGTCGTTATAACTTTTCTCTTATTCCTGCAAGTTCCTTTCATTTCATTTGACCGTGTTGTTGGTTGATCCTTTGATTCCTTCAACTTAGTTGATTGGTAACAAAGTTACTGATCAAACTAGAACTATTACCTCAAAATGAAAACTCTAGCAAAAAAACCTTAATAAAACCCCAAAAAACAACTCGAAAACAAAAAATTGTTGATTCTGCATCACCACCATTTTTTTTTTCGGGGTAAATTTTCAACATTTTTAAAAAATAATAGTAAAAGCCAATTTTTTGTGTGCAAAAAACACCCTGAAAATGACAAGTGTTAATGCTGAAATAACATCATTTTCTTTTTCAACATCTTTTAGCAATGACCTTAAAGATAAGGTATCATGACTCCAAAGACCCTTAAAATTCCAACAATTTTTAGGCATGAAATTAAAGATAAAATATCGTGACTGAAAAAACTTAAAATTCAAACAATTTTCAGGGATGTCATTAAAGATAAAATATCATGTCTCTAAAAAGCCTAAAAATTCCAACAATTTTCAGCCATGATGTGAAAGATAAAATACTTATAATTGTTTTCAACCATAACATCAAAGATAAAATATCATGACTTAGAAAAACTTTAAAATTTTGACAATTTTTCAACCATGGAATTAAAACCAAATACAATTACAAAAAACTTTAGGTTTTCAATATATTTCAACCATGACATTATTGAAAAATTATATGACTAAAAAAAACTTTAAAAATTAACATATGAATGAAAGAGTCATTATACTAAGAGTAATTTCTTTTTTAAATGCTAAAATTATATCTATTTTAAAATCTTAGCCTAAGACAACTTGACACATTGCAACAAAAATTTAAAAATCAACCATTAAATTGACATGTGGTCTAGGTGAACTCGACCTATTGCAATGAAATCTTAAAAATAAACCATGAACTTGATATGTTGTGAGGCAGACTTGTCCATTATAATGATAACTTTAAAATCAACTATTAAATTGACACATAATGAGGTCGGGTTGCTAGTTGATGATCGACACGAGTCTTAAAAAAAAGAAAAAGTAGATAAATAAATAAAAATGAAAAATACAAAACAAAACAAAAATTAAAAGTAAAACAAAAATAAAAAAAAATAACAATTAATAAATAAAGCAATATATTAAAACATTAAAAATATTAAAAAGATAAAAAATGACCGAAAAAATTAAACATAAAAAATAAATACAACATATCTTTCGGAGAAATCATAAAGTAATTTTAAAAGTGGACACGTTTCGAGCCACTTGTTAGGATATTCCGACACATAGGAAATAGTTAAGTATAACTTGGTCTAATGTAGAGTTAGGTAAAGTGTGTTTCTTTATTATGTACTTTTGTGATTTACAATCCGATGGTCACGATATGTTCTAGACATTAAATGATCTGATGATTCATTCTCTCCTTGGTATTACCAACACTTGATCCGCGGCTTAACACCTGATTTGTCCATGATCTCTATTTAAAGAACATGGAGGGTCATTTGTAGAGTGACAGTTCATGAGAGAAGCTTATGTAAATTTTATTTCTTTTACATTAATAAATTGCTTGAAGTGGTCATGTTGGCTCAGGGCATGGACTGTTTCCTTCTTTGAGGGTTTTAACCACGTCAAGAATATTGGTATATTGATTTGTGATCTGTTTGTGAGCAGTGTCCTTTGGTGTTCTATCTGAGGAACTTACCCTGTAAATTCCTACATGGTATCAGAGCTATTTGAGGGCCACATTCGTTGGTGATCCAAATTGGAAGCCGGTACAACGACATTCGATTGTCGTTTCCTAGATCTACTATTTATGATTTCTTTTGGGCTGAGAGGACTACTCTATTGTGTTAAGAGCATCTGTTCCAGTGAGGAACCCCTTTCGTTTCATGCGAAAAGGTTTCTGGTAGCCTTAGCTACGTCATTTTTAAGATCTAGAGGTATATAATCTTTATTTGTAGTTTGAGTTATTTATCTCTCTGTTTATTTCAGTTTATTTATCTCTCTATTTTTTATTATCAGATCTATACCTTTCATTTCTGCATATGCTCTTTGCCCCACGACTGTATGTAATCTGGGCAAATAAAAAACAACAAAGAAGGATTTTTCTCATGTGTATGCTCTTTTCCAGCGCGCCTTAGTATGATATCAGAAAATCAGAAACATTGAAGAAAATATTTAATTTCTGGCGAAAACAAACTTCAAGCCATAAGGTTTGTTTTTTTTTTGGTATGTTCGTGTTGGGTTGTGTGGTTTTTTGTTTTGTAGGCAAAAATGGTTTTTTCAAGTAAGCACAAACCCCAAAACTTCAGTGACTAAAAAAAAATCCTTCCTCTTTTCCAAAAATTACTAACTTTTTAAATTAGCTCTTTTGGTCCAAAGTTACTTTATGAAAATAGAGGTTTTGAGTTCAAGTCTTTCTTTTTGTTGAGTTACTTTTTCAAAAAGCACATGTAACTTATGTTTTTAAAGTTACTTTATGTAAAAGTGTTCTCACCCATTATAAAAAGTGAGTCACTTACAATTCTAAAGTCTCTTTATCTTTTATTTAAGTTACAATTTAGTAGGTCACTCATTAAGTACCATTGTAAAAGTGACTTTCATTTATTTATAAAAGTGGGTCACATATATATATATTTTTTAAATGAGCTAATTAAATAAGTTTGGAAGAGGGGGGGAAGAGGATGGATCGGGGCAGATTTATTTATTATTATTTATTAATTATTAATTATTTTTTATTTAATTTTTTGTAAATCTAACATTGTCATTCACTTCCACACATTCACACACTTCGTCGACATCTTCAACAATTTTTCTTCAAAAAACCATAACTTCTTCATCCGGAAGCCGTTTTCAGAGCCATTTTTTTTAATCGACCTAATGTTTCGAGATTTTCTCATTAGAACACTTAGTTTCAGCATCTACAATTTCAGTTTCTATTAAAATGGAAAGTCCATGCCAAGTTATTCTTGACAACACCAACTACTTCCAATGGTGGTCCTACATTGTGGATTTTCTTAGAAGTAAAGGTCTTTACAGAATAGCCTCAGGCCAAGAAACTAAACCTAAAGATAAAGATAGGACATCCAAATGGGAAAATATGCAAGATCAAACATGTGGGTTGATAGGGATGTCTGTTTCTCCATACCTTAGATTCCATATCACAGAACTTGATACCCCTAATGAAGCAATGAAATAACTCACTAAAGTTTTTGGAATTAAAAATGAAATTAGAGCCCATCAACTCGAAAATGAGTTGGTTACATTGGACCCCAATAATTTTTCTTCCATTGAAGATTTTTTGTCCAAGTTCAAGACCCTTAGAATTATCTTGGAAGGTGTTAAGGTTAAGAAAGAAGATGGTAGCCTTATATATTCCATTCTTACTAAGTTGGGACCAGCCTACTCTGTGTTTGTTTTCACCTTCCATTCTACTAGAGAAGCCTTTATTTCTCAAGGACAAGACTACAAGTCCCCTCTTTTGATGCCTTTTTTGATTCTTTAATAAGAGAACAAGAAAACTCTTACATATTGGTCTTCTTAATCTTGGAAACTCTTCTAAGAAAGCCTTAGCCGCCTAGTAACAACCAAATTCAAATAATCCTAAGAAGCAAACCCTAAAAAGAATGGTCCTAAACCAAACAAGGGTCCTAAGCAATTTCAGTCTCAAAATGAAAAATCATTGCAACAAAATGATAAGGCAAATAAAAGCAAAGAGAAGAAGGCTGATAAACATTGCAACTTTTGTAATCGAGATGAGAACTTAGAATCCAAATGCTTTAAGAAGATGGAAGCCTTGGAAGCAACAATGAAGAAGCATAACATCCATTTGGAGCACTCTTCAACTTCAACTTCCTCCTTAGAAATAACACTTTCTGCATGTGGTTGTCAAGCATCTCGATCTGTTTATGCACTGAATGTACCTTCTTCTTCTCATTCTCATGAATGGCTCATTGATTCTAGAGCTTCTTATCACATGACCAAAAGCAAAGCCTTGTTTTCTTCTTTAAATGATTGTAACATCAAAAATATATATGTTGGTGATGATAGATCTCTTAGTGTTGTAGGGACTGGAACTATTCATCTAGATAATGGTCAATTTAATGATGTATTATGTGTTCCAACCTTATCCTACAACCTTCTATCAGTATATTAGATAACTCATTTAGGTGAAGGTAAAATCATTGAATTTTCACCTCAGGATGTTGTAATTAAGGACTTAAGAGATCCTAGACAGATTATAGCTACTGGCATTGCTGATGATTCTACAAGGTTGTATAAGTTTAACAACTTTGGGCCATCAGCTCTTCCCTCAGTATTTGTTACTCATAATGATGAAGTGAGCAAACTTTTACATGAGCGATTTGGTCACTTAAACTATCACTCCCTTCAAAATCTATGTAAAGAAAATATGGTGACAGGTCTTCCTATGGTATCTTGCAAAGGTGGTGTTTGTTTCGGATGTGTACTCGGAAAACATCATCAAGATAGTTTTGAAAAACGTGCCTGTTGGCACGCCTCAACCCCTTTACAACTTGTGCATAGTGATTTATGTGGTCCACTTCCAGTTGTTTCATTTTATGGCTACAAGTATTTCTTAACTTTCATTGATGATTTCTCCAGACGCTCTTGGGTATACTTCATAAAAATCAAGAGTGAAGTCTTTAACATGTTCCTGGCCTTTAAGACCTTTGTTGAGAAACAATATGGACATTAAATTCTTAAGCTAAGATTTGATAATGGCGGATAGTATGTTAACAATGAATTCATCAAGTTTTGCATTGAGCATGGAATTCAAATGCAACATATTGTTCCATATACTCCACAATAAAATGGTGTAGCTGAAAGGAAGAATCACACCTTAAAGGAAATGGCTAATTGTATGCTTCAATCTAAAGGACTAAGTCTTAATTATTGGGCAGAAGCAATTAACTGTGCAAATTACATAGTAAATCACACTCCTACTAAGGTTTTAAAGTATATCACTCCAGAAGAAGCATGGAGCTCAATTAAACTAGATGTAAGTCACTTTCGTATTTTTGGAAGTGAAGCATGGGCCCATATTCCAAATGAGAAACATAAAGCTTTAGAACCTGAGAGTGAAAAATGTATTTTTGTTGGATATTCTGAAGATGTCAAAGGATATAGACTTATTCCATTTAAGTCCAAAAATGTTATCATTAGAAGAGATGTAAAGTTTACTGAAAATATATCGCCCTAAGAGCCTAGTTTTGTGGATGTGCCACCTCTTTCTATCTCTTCCACTTCTGAAAACATTTCTTCTTCAGATGATGACAACGAGGATGAAAATCCTCCCCCACCTTCTCAGGATCCTCCTTCAGCTCCTCAGCTTCCAAAATGGGTCCGTGCTACTCAGGATGCAACAGGTGCTCTTGCAGATGATCCTATGGATCAACGAAGTACACGTTTTTAGTTCGATAGAGCCTCTTCTTTACTGGCTCAAGCTTCAGTGAATCATGATCCTGACAGCTTTTCAGAAGCTTCAGGCCATCTAGATTAGGATGCAACTAGGAATGAAGAATATCATTCATTATTGAAAAATGATACATGGGACCTTGTTCCTCTTCCAAAGGGACGAAAACTTGTTAGATGCAAATGGGTTTACAAAACCAAGTTTGGACCAGATGGAAAAGTTGATAAACATAAAGCTCGTCTTGTTGCTAAGGGTTTTTCACAAGTTGAAGACATTAACTATACTGAAACCTTTTCCCCTGTTGCCAAAATGAACTCTATTTTCCTTGTTCTTTCCCTTGCTGCCTCTTTCAAATGGGAAGTCCATCAGATGGAAATCTGCCTACTTGCATGGGGACTTGCATGAAGAAATCTATATGGAACAACCTTCTGGCTTTATACAAACATAATCCAATCTTGTATGTCAGCTTAAGAAATCACTTTATGGTCTCAAGCAAGCCCCCTTGGGCTTGGTATGCCAAAATGGATAGCTTTCTTTTAGATATTGGCTTTTCTAGGTGTCATACTGAGAATACTATCTACACCAAGAAAGTGGGTAAGTCTCTTATCATTCTTGTTCTTTATGTTGATGATCTTATCCTTATTGGTAGTGATCCCAACCTTATAAGCTATGTGAAGTCCAACCTTAAAAAATAGTTTGAAATGACAGACTTAGGACACTTGCATTATTTTCTTGGTCTTCAAGTCTTGCAATCCAAGGAATGTATTTCCCTTTCCCAGTCCAAGTATGCCTGTGATCTTCTACACCAATTTCACATGGAAGATTATAAGCCAGCTCCTTCTCCCTTTCATTCTGGAGTCAAACTTTCAGTCACTTGTACTTCCCCAGAAGTTGTGCTACCTTATATCGTCAACTTGTAGGGAAACTTTTGTATCTAACCCATACACGTCCTGACCTTTCCTTTGTTGTTGGCATTGTTGCTCGGTTTATGCAAACCCCACGTGAAAGTCAATGGAAAGCAGCTAAAAGAATACTTCGTTATGTTCAAGGTACAATTCAGTTCGGGATTCATTACAATATAGAAGCATCTCCTTTATTGGTTGGTTTCACTGATTCCGATTGGGCTGGTGATCCTAATGATCGAAAGTCTACTGCAGGTTATGTGTTCACTCTTGGTTCTGGACCTATTACATGGGCTTGTAAGAAACAAAGTGCCATTTCTCTTTCTTTAGTAGAAGCAGAATATCGTGGTGTCGTAGAAGCTAGTAAGGAAGCCTTGTGGCTTTGTTAGATCCTGTCAGAGTTTGGTTTTCAGCAGCAACATCCGACTACACTTTGGTGTGATAATCAAAGTGCCATTCAACTATGCAAAGATCAAGTCCAACATCAGCGTAGCAAACACATTGAACTACACATGCACTTCATCAGAAAGCTCATTCATGACCATGTTCTTGAAGTGCAATATTGTTCAACCGATGATCAAGTTGCAGACATCTTTACAAAGGCTCTCACATAGGCGAAGTTTACTAAACTTTGATTTATGGTTGGAGTTCAGGAAGTTGTCACTAAGGGGTGATAGGCTCTAATGCCTCATTCCTTCTCCTATTTGTGTCATATTTGTACATCCTTCAATCCTATCCCAAGTTGTTCTTAAGGGGAGATGTTAGAATATTCCAACACATAGGAAATAGTTAAGTATAACTTGGTCTAGTGTAGAGTTATGTAAAGCATGTTTTTTTACTATGTACTTTTGTAACTTACAATCCGACGGTCACGATATGTTCTAGACATTAAGTGATCTGACATTTCATTCTCTCCTCGGTATTACCGACAATTGATCCGTGGCTTAACACCCAGTTGGTCCATGATCTCTATTTAAAGAGCATGGAGGGTCATTTGTAGAGTGACTGTTCATGAGATAAACTTATGTAAATTTTCTTTATTTTACAATAATAAATTTCCTGAAGTGACCACGTTGGCTTAGGTCATTGACTATTTCCCTCTTTGAGGGTTTTAACTACGTCAAGAATACTGGTGTATTGATTTGTGAACTATTTATGAGCGGTGTCCTTTGGTATTCTATATGAAGAACTTACCTTGTAAATTCCTACACCACTTACTATGATTCACCATCACGACAAAAATAAAAAAATCATATATA
>APFE030294309.1:394688-439239 GCA_000404065.3 Pinus taeda | reverse complement strand
AATAGCGATAGAAAAATATCTAGAAAAGCCATGCTTATAAAGAGCTGAAAATAAATAACTAACTTGAAGCAATCACCAATCGAAAAATAAAATGACACTAACATAAATATAATAAAATTAGACCCAAGAATACATCATAGATTATATACACCAATAATAATGACCTTATGAATTAAATAATTAACTACCAGAGCAGGAAGAGGACCCTAATCATACATCTACATAAAATCAAATTAGATTAATACCTAAAATTGCATATATATTAATAATAGTAATCATAAATAAAAACAGGAGGAACATAATATATAGGTAAGAATTAAACTATAAGACCAAGAAGAAAGCACCCTGGATGAATATAGGGGGGAGGAAGAAACCCTAAGATGACAGGGCAGGGATCCAACTTCTACTTACTTTCCAACCATCATCTCTGTTGAGATTGTTAGGTCTTCGCTCAATTTCAATAGCTTCCCTTAACTTGCGATGATGGAACCGATCCACCCTGGCAATGACTTTGGCCTCCTCGATGCAGACATGATGCTTAGTCTTCTCCACATGCTCAGCTAAGGCTGAGGATTTTGTTCTTCCATGCCTCAGGTCTGCTGCATGCTCGCAAGTTCTCTGTTGGATGGAGCGCCCTGTTTCCCCTATATAGGGTGTCCCACAAGAGCAGGGAATCAGATAAACACCCTTCATGTCTTTGGGGTTGACAGGATCCTTCACCGATCGCAGGGAATTACGAATGGTTCTAAGGGGCCTGAAGGTAGAGGGAATATCAAACTTTCTAAGGATCCGAGCAATCTTGTCAGTGGTCCCTTGGATATAGGGAAGATGGACACCTAGATGGCGCTCCTTAGGCTCTTTCTTACTCAACGCATTTTTAGAGGCTTTATGGAAAGCCTTCCGACCTAGGTGTCTACTATATTCGTTTTCCAAAAAAACATCAAGGAGGTGGGATCTCTCTCTATCCAGGTTCTCATTATCCGAAATCCTGAGGGCACGCGTAGCCAAAGTGTTAAGAACACCCATCTTCTGAGCAGGGAAATGATGGGAATCAACGTGAAGATACTGCTCTGTGTGCATTTTCTTACAAAACACCGTGTGGGAGAGAGAGTCATCCTTCTTCCTAGAAATAAGAATATCCAGGAAAGGGAGGCTGCCATTGACCTCTTTTTCCATGGTGAACTTAATAGCCGAGGACTGGCCGTTGAGGTGATCCAGGAAACGATCCAGCTCCTCATGGCCATGGGACCAGATGACTTTAGTGTCGTCTACATACCTCTTCCAAAGCTTAGGAGGGAGACGAGCCGAGGCAAGAGCCTTGGCTTCGAAATCTTCCATAAAGAGATTCACCACGATCGGGGAGAGGGGGGAACCCATGGCAACACCACAGGTCTGCTCAAAGAACTCACCCTCGAAACATAAGAACGTGGAAGTGAGACATACTTCAACCAAATGAGCGGTATCCGGATCTTGTAGGCGATAGATCACTTCCATGGCCTCTTTTATAGGAATGCAAGTGTACAAGGAGACCACATCAAAGCTGACAAGAATGTCCTCAGGGTTAAGCCTAATATCCTTGAGATCCTTGATGAAGGATGCAGAGTCCTTCATGAAGGACTCAGTGTGGCCAACCAGGGGCTTAAGCTTAAGAGCTAGAAACTTGGGCATAAGGTAGGTCGGACCCCCGATGGTGTTGACGATAGGCCTCAGAGGGACCCCTTCCTTGTGGATTTTAGGCGCCCCATAGATTCTAGGAGCGATGGGATTGCTCTCAACGAGCTTACGGGACAGGGCACCCACCGAGTTACTAGACTTGATGGCGTGAGCTACTGTCCTAGAGATTTTCTTCAAAGGGTTCTTGGCAAGTTTTTTATAACTGCCACTGTTGTGCAGATGATCTAACATCTTCTTACGGTAATCTTCTTTGTTGAGGATGACCGTAGCCCCTCCTTTGTCCGCCTTAAGGACCACAATATCCTCATTCTGATTTAAGGACTTTAGGGCCAAGAACTCCTCCTTACTGAGGTTCCTCCGAGGGGGTTTAGCCTTCCTGAGGACCACAACACAATCTTTCCTGATGGTGTCCTTAATATTATCAGGCAGATCTCTGATTCCATGCTCCACGTCACAAATAATGTCGTCTACAGGGATTTTTCCAGGGGCAAGGGCAAAGTTTAAGCCCTTGTTTAAAAGACTAAAAACGGACAGGGAGAAGGAAAAGCTTGAAAGGTTAACAACCTTCCTATTCTGAGAAGACGAGGGAAGAGAGACCTTTCTGCAGAGGTTCTCATGCTCATTACTAATGTCAGGAGCAGCATTGCCATCTTGACATACAATAATAAATAATAATTTTAAATTATTGTTTTAAAAAATTAATTTTATTTAATATATAATTTTTAATTAATTTAATTTAAAATTATCTATAATATATATAATATAATATATATATAAGTATTCTAAGTTATAACTAATTTTATTGATGTAAAAAGGGGTATCATACACTGAGGCCGAAACCTGTACTTATCTATGCCAGAGGAAAGGCATCAACTAGAAAAAAAACTAGATTTGAACTGCCCAGAAGGTAAACTAGTTCGTAACCAAAGTAGTTCAAAAAATTAGCTTGCTGCCCACGCAGGGGAAACCAGCAAAGCATCCAGTTTTGTATCATTGTATCTGAGGAGACCAAAAAAAGTAAACCCAACTGAAAAGCCTGAAATTTTAAATTTTTTCCCCAAAACCCCATTGAAAACAGAAAAACTAAAAAATAGAGTCCCAATGAACCTGAGACATGTGGCATGTTGAGTGGCAGTCTACGAGGCAGGCGCGTGGCACGTTGAGTGGCAGTCTACGAGGCAGGCGCGTGGCACGTTGAGTGGCAGCAAGGTGGCAGACTAGGCAGCGAACACACAACATCAAGGTGGCGAGCTAGGGACGTGGCGGCGACGGAGGGTGCTCCTCCACGATGAAGCATCTGTACTCGTCCATGTCGCCACTTGCCAACGGCGAAGTCTCCATGTCGCCAGCGTGTAACTTCGGGGGTTCTTCCTCGACAAGACAACAATATTCATCCATTACCCAGTTCATTTGCGGAGCCTCGTTCACTTCCTTCCCTGCGTGTCTGGTCTGCTACTCCTGGCCCTGTTCCTCTGCGCCCTGAATACTCGTTTGAGCTAGTTCCGGTTTGGCTTTGGTTTGGCTACTCCCCGCTGTGGCACGCTCGCCACGAGCAATGTTCGAGATCCCCATTGCTCTGGTTCGGCCACCTCCCATTGTTCCTTGCTCCTCAGTTGCCGTGAGTCATCCTCCAGCCTCAGAGTCTTGTGCCTCAGAGCTCTGCGTTTCCTCGCGAAAGCTTATGGTTATGGTGGCAGTGATGAGGGGCTTGTTCAGGGCGGAGCGGAAGGTGAATTGGGCATTCTGGTAATGCAGCTGAGGAGTGGGTGGAGTACCTCTAGGAGATGGGCCAGAAGTGGAGAGGAAGCTACTGGGAGGCGTGGCAGAGGCCACCGAGTGGAGGCGACCTCTTCCACTGCGCGTATTTGGGTAACGACCGGTGTTCTGCTCAGCCAGAGAGGAAGTGGTCTCCAAAGGAGAAGAGCGTTGGGAGTGACTCGAGCTCCCTCAGTTCCCACCCCTACGACTACGCATCTTGTGTCACACTATGCTGTTTGCAAGTGGATGCGAGTTTTGTTGAGACTTGGGCACAATGGGATGCAACGTCACAGTGGAGCTAGCAGATAATTCAACAGAGGGATGAGCAACCAAGGCTGAAGGGATGATAAATTGATAATTCAGGCTATGGGTGAAGTGGATGCCCGAGCCAAAATCAATACAGCAAAAGAGACTGCAGCGTCTCCTAGTGGTTGTGTGAGAGCTGGGCGTTGCCACTGCATGAGGGTAGAGGCATTGTAGGGGCCGAGGTTGTAGGGGTGGATTGGCAGGAGTAGAGGTGATATTTCCCGAGAGTTCATGTTTGCCTTGAGCCGAGGTTGATGGCGGTTATTAGAATGGCAGCATCGCTCACTTGAGGTGCATTTATGGCGATGGTTAATGCCATTTTTGGACCATTGTGCCGCCCTGCAGGAGGCCATGTAGTCTCGCCACACGCCAACCCAGTTGGCATCCACCTCACTGTCCTCCATTGTCACCTGCATCCGAGAATATATATATAATATATATATATATATATATAGTTTAAAAAAAAAATTTTTCTTTTTTTTACAAATTCGGTTGCTATATTAATCTCTAAAAAAAAAAGAGGGAGTCAGGACTCCTGAAGTACAATAGATGCCGAAGAAATTCAGGATTTGAGGAGTTACATAGCAGAAAGATCTCCTTAATCCTGCTTGTTCTAGTTTTAAGAAATTCTTGACAGGAATAGATTCTTACAAATTGGAGCAACAGAAATTGACATTGACAAATCATTTTTGATCCATGCTAATGTGTTTGTGATGCTGTGCTATATTTACCTCCATCATTTCTTCACCTTCCTTATGATTGGCGCTTGAGGGATTTGAGATTTCGCTGATGGAGATTTTCTTCATAAAGTTCAGGGCTGCGATAAACTCTTCAGCTTGGCTGCCTCTTATAGACCAATGATTAAACTGTTGAGGGAGGGGAATGATCTTGTGCTGGATAAGATCGAAGGTATTGGAAAACTTCCTATGAGTGTTAACAAATAAGGAAACAGACAAGTCCTCTCGGCCACCAGAGTTCGGCAAGATGGCATTCAAATGGTCTATTGAAATCAAGGACACTGAGTGGTAACGATGAGATGGGTAGGTTGGAAGAATGTCAACCTCGGGGGAAGAAAGGGGATCCAGAGAGAGGCAAAGGGTGACTTGGAGACTTCTCATAAGATTCATATAGGCGAGAGTGTGAAGAGAGGAGGTAATGATAAAGCGTAAAAGGAACATAGCTTTGGGGGAGTCGGATCTGCACCAAATTATGTTGCATTTAGATGAGTTGATGGATGTCTGGGAGAGATAAGACTAGTTCTTTCTGTCAGGAGAGGATGGATTGATGCAAGGTGAACATAATCGGTTCATGGTAAAGGTCGATGAATCACCACAACATTGCAACATAAGCTGCCCATAGTCCTATCACAAGCCTTGTTTGCGTGCCTGTCAGCATGCTTATTGAGGTTACAGAGGATGTGATGGTACTGCAGCTTGCCCAATGTTTGATTCAAGAGCTGGCATCTTTGAATGACTTGCTGAAGGAGGATGTTGGGAGACTCTTTCTGTTGGATCATAAGGCTTATGACCACCGAGGAATCTCTAAAAATCTTTGATGTTCTTATTCCAAGCCTGTTGAGCTGCGTCAACCCCTGATAAAGAGACAACGCTTCTACCCGATTGTTGGATAAGTTCCCAATACCCCATTCGTAATAGAGAACGCATTCCCCATTAGAATTAAGGATCAAGCCTCCTGCTCCAGCTATTCCTGGGTTTGACTTAGATGCTCCGTCAAAGAACAGATAGTAGCTGTTGCAGTTTTTTAACCAGTTGGCAAACTCCTCCTCTTTTAACCTAATTTTCCATGGATGGATTTCCTGACTGCACTGGACTTTCCCTGTATTACCTTTCTGAATGCTGTTGTTTTTATCCAGGATGTAACTAATGAAACTTCTTTCCTCAACGTTGTACTTTGTTACATCGATGTTGCTATGTGTTTTGACTGAAATGGTTTCGAGAGCAAGATTCTTTGCCTTATTGTTGGAAATTCTTGATGCCATATTTTTTTCCTTAAAAATTCTCTGGTTTCTTGCTAGCTAGATACTCCACAACATGGTGTAGGGGAGGGTATTCCATACTCTCTTCACTAGGTTGCTTCCCTTATTTCCCCAGGGACAACTCTTTTTCCAGGCAAGAATCACTTCCCCTATTGGTTGCTGCGAAGTCCATGGTAATTCATCAACGAGGTCTAGATTTTTCCAACAGTGCATAGCATAAGAACAGTTGACAAAAAGATGATGCATGGTTTCTTCGGTGCCACAACAATTAGGGCAGCGAGATGGACCATTAATACCCCTCTTTTGCAGGTTTTCTATTGTTAAGATTTTCCCTTTTAGAAGGGTCCATGTAAAGAATTTGATTTTAGGCAGTGCCTCTGATTTCCAAACGATTCTCCATTGGTTCCATAATGGTACGGGGAAGGTGCTGTAGTTGATATGCTGATGTCCTGCTTGAATAGAGTAGTTCGGACCTGAGGGGTCCCAATGGAAGCCGTCCTTCTCATTTTTTTTAATAGGTGCTTTACTATGGAGCAGAGCCAGAAGAGCGGACAAACTGAAATTAATATCACTAGGGATAGAAGGGAAAGTCCATCCAAGCCAGATATGAGACAAAGGATCCCATCTAGAGATTTGATCAAGATAAAAGATCCCCCTGTTGTTGAGGAAAGTCAAAATAGGAATAGCTTCTTCATGCCTTTTTATTGGTTGCTGTCCCAAGATTTTGTCAGCCCCAATGTTTATGCTAGCTCCTCCCCTAGGGACTTTGGAAATATTATGAGTCATCAGAGGAATAGATTTTTTGCATAGGAGCCAGATTTTTGAGGAGTCCCTATTGGGGATATCAGAGTCTAGAAGCTGCTGTCTGGGGGAGTTCAGAGATTTAGTTTCCAGAACCCGTTTCCACCACGCCAGAGGACCAGTGATGAGCCTTCAAACTATCTTCCCTCCGAAGGCAAGATTAGTGAAAGTGGGTGACCTAACACTGAGACCCCCTCTGTCTTGTGCCTGAATAACTTGTTTCCAACTGACAAGTTTGAATTTCTTCTTGTCTATTTTCCCTCCTTGCCAGAGAAAATGTTGTAGGACAACTTCAATTTTGTGTAGGAAAGAAGCTGGGGCTTGGAAAATATAAAAGAGATAGAGGGGTAGAGAAGAAATACCTGATTTAAGAAGGGTGAGACGACCTGCTGGGTTGAGCCACATTGAACCCCATTGTTGAACTTTCCTCTTCATCTTGTCAATGATGCTGTCCCAAGTTCCTGTTTTCAAAGGTCCTAGGCTCACTGGCATGCCCAGGTAAGAGAAATGAGTCCAGTCTAAATTGCAAGAGACTCCAAAAATATTTGCAATGTTGTGGATGACCTGATTTGAAGCGTTCCATCCATAGATACAGTTTTTTTGCTGGTTGATCAGGTCTCCGGAGTACCCCATAAATTGATCAAGAAGAGACTTGAACCTCCGTGCTATGGTGGTGGAGGCTCCTCCAATGAGCAAGGTGTCGTCAGTGAACTGTGAATGGTTGGTATTCTTGGCTCCATTTCCAAATTTTATACCGGCAATGAGACCCACTCTCTTGTTGTGGTTCAGAGCTTGAATGAAGGATTCCACCATGAGGATGAAGAGATAAGGGGGGAGGGGACAACCTTTTCTGAGACCCCTAGAAGATTGAAAGGCATCACCCGGCCTTCCATTGATGAGAGGGGAGATCCATGGTCCAGAGATGCAAGCAGAGATAAGACTAAGGAAGGGCGACTCAAACCCCATCTTCTTTAAAACAACAAAGAGGAAGGAGTGCCTAACTCTATCAAATGCGTTGGCCATGTCAAGTTTGAGGATGAATCCTTTCTCCTTCTTGGATAGACTCGAGTGAATGGCTTCTTGCACAAGCAAGATAGAGTCAATGATTTGTCTGTTGGGCAAGAACCCTCCTTGGTTTTCAAAAATCAAAGAGGGAAGAAGAGGTTTGAGTTGAGAAGCTAAGATTTTGGACAAGATTTTGTAAGAGGAATTATAGAGGGATATGGGCCTAAACCGAGAGAAGGAAGAAGGTTGGTTTTCTTTAGGGATGAGTGCAAGGAAAGTGGCATTAGTGTAACCACCTATCTTACCCTTCTGCTGAATCCACCTGATCATCTTGATTAGATCCTTTTTGATTAAACCCAAGAATGCCCTGTAGAAACATATGGGGAATCCGTCAGGCCCAGGCGCCTTATCAGGATTCAGAGTCCAAATCGCACTTCTTATTTTCTCCTCTTCGATTTCTTTATTCAGGTTGTCATTCATGTCCTTGGTGAGACCTTTAGGGAGGTATTGAAGAAGGTCATTGTAATCCTCTTCTCCTTTGGTTTCAGTAAGCAGGTCTCTGTAGTATTCTGTGGCAACGTTTCTAATGGCCTCTTGAGTGTTTTGTTGATTGCCCTCCTTATCCAAGATTGAACAAACATTATTCCTGAGTTTTCGAGCTATGGCTTGCTTATGAAAAAATGTTGTATTTTTATCTCCACCTTGGAGCCAGAGTTGCCTGGATTTTAGCCACCATTTGGATTCTTCTTCCCTGCTTATATGACTCAGTTGAGAGTAGAGAATCCTTTCTTGCTCCATAATCTGCTGGGAGAGTCCTTGCTCTTCTATCATTCTCTGGATATTCTCTAGATCGCTCTTAAATTTCTTTTTGGTCTCCTTAGGTTCCTTATAATTAACTCTTTCCCATTCTTTGATAGCCTGCTTGACTTTTCTTTGTTTGGTTTCCCAAATGAAACCTGGTGATCCTTCTACATGTCGATTCCACGTTCTCTGGACAATTTCTCTAACAACTGGAACCTCATTCCAGAGGGAGCTATATATAAACAGAATGGGCCCAAGGGGACAATGAGTTTCCAACGTGAGGGTAATGGGATAATAATCAGAGGCTGATGAGGTGAGAAAATTGGCATATCCCACGGAGAAAGAGGAAAGGAAAGACATGTTGATGAGGAACCTGTCCAATCGTTCCATTATGTTGCCCAAGCCAAGTCTGCGGTTGCTCCAAGTGTACCTACGATTTTTTGGGGCAACGTCCACTAGGTTGTGGTCTTGAATGATAGCCTCCAGCCGGCCTCTGAAGGGATCTGGAGAAAAGGTGCCTCCCCTTTTTTCATTAGCATGCAGAATGAGATTGAAGTCACCTGCCACTATGATATTTGAGCTTAGCTCACCATCGATACTAGCCTGAAGGTCGCCCCAACATGTTTCCTTTTCTCTGTAGTGGTTGGGGGCATACACATTGTAGATAATTATAGTTTGGTTATTTGTTCTGCTACCTAGCGCTGTTCTGATCCAATGCTGCTGTAGATTTACTGAAGTGCAGTTCCACTTGTTGTGATCCCAAAGGGTGGCTATGCCTCCTGAAGCTCCCCTTGCATCACTAACGCACCCTTTGTATTGATTCTGCTGGTCTATAATGCCTCTCATTACTTGCTGATCCTGTTTTTTTTCCTAAATTAGTAATATTTCTGGCTTTTCACTGTGGATTAAATCTCTGAGGGCAGAGATTTTGGAGAGGTGCCCTAACCCTCTACTGTTCCAAGACAATATTTTCATCATTGGATACTTGACGTGCGGAGAGGTGCTCGCCTCTCTTGCTCTTTGTGGTTTGCTTCTTTTTCTTGATGTCCCTGAATGAAAGACTCTATTGGGGTTTGGGTTCCCATGGCTATATCTTTCTGAGCGTTCTCGTCCCTATGTTGCTTAGCTGATTTTCTACCAAGTCCAGGTTTCTTATGGGTATCATTGGCAGTTCCATGTTCTTTAGAGTTGCTTTTGGTATGTCTAGAAAGAGAGGGTTCTAGAGAGGCTTGCGATGAGGTGAATCAGAAAGGGGGGGGGGGGGGGGGGCTGAGAGGGCACGAAAAGGTTCAGGGGGGGTTGAGGAGGATTCATAGAGGATGGATCAAGGGAAGATAAGACTAAGAAGGGATTAGAGGAAGAGGGGATAGGTGGATCAGGAGGGGGGTGGACAGATGAAGAAGGGGAGGAGGAAGATGGTCGAGGAGCAGAGGGAGTTAGAGGAACTGATTCCTAGGAGGGTTTGGGTGGAGGGGCGGACTTCTTCTTTTTGACCGTTTCCCATTGGCCCTCTTGATCGCTGCTTTCTGCTTCAACAAGTTTAGGGCATCTGTTGGCGAAGTGTCCATATTCGTGGCATACCTTGCATTTAAAAGGAATCTGCTTGTAATCCAGCTGTTGGATATGGCTCCATTCGTCCACTTTCAGTTTTATTGCTTCTAGTAGACCTTTGCCAAGATCCACTTCGACATAGATCCTTGCGCAGGCCTGCATGTTATCCTTTGGCTCACTACGATCGATGTATTTGCCCACTACATTTCCGATGGCATGGACGGACTCATCTCCCCAGCAATGGAGGGGGAGGTGAGAGAGATGGACCCATATCGGGACAACACTGGGGACGTCCAGTTCAGGATCAAAGTCTCGAGTCCATTTGTTGAGGTAGAGGCCCCTGGAGTCCATAAAATAGGGCCCGTTTCTGAAGATTAAGTCCTTATCCTCTTTGGATTCGAAGTGAAAAGTGAAGTACCCTTTCCCACAGAACCTGATGGAGATTTTCCCTTGGATCTTGTCAGCTTAGTTTCTTTCAACCCATCTTTATACAGTTCTAGGAGAAGGCCAGAGGCCTGTAAATTGTCCTATGAGACCTTTTTCAACAAGAGACAAAGCCGCAATGCATGGCAAGGCCGGAGGTAGCAGAACTTCCTAGAGCACATCTAACTTCTTGAAAAATCTTGACAGAGTAGGCCTGGGGCGCTGCGGAGGTAGGGATTTCACTAATTTAGAGAAGGTACGCTGAGAGTCGACCCCCTCCAGAGGCGGATCCGAGGGGGCCATGGCCGGAGGCCAATGCCCAGGCAGGCGTAGAGATCGCAGGGGGGACGCAACAGAGGGCTCGCGCACGCAATAGAGGAGCAATTTTAGTTTAAAAAAAATAAATTAATTAGTGAATTTTATTTTTATTTATTTTTAATTTTTTATATATATTTTTTTTTACAATTATTTTTTATCTCAATTTTTAATGTTTTATATATATAATTATTATATATATATATATATATATATATATATATATATATATATATATATATATATATATATATATTATATATATATTTTTTTTTTTTAAATTTTAAATGATTTTTAAATATATTTATTATTTTTATTTATTTATTTAAAAAATAGTTTTCATTTGTATTTTTTTTTATTTGTTTTTTTTTTTTTTTTTTTTAACAAAGTCAGTTGCTATATTAGTGGCTGAAAAAAGAGGAGTCAGTTCTCCTGGAGCATAATATATACTTCTGGTGATTTGGATCAAAGGAGTTACAAATCTCTCCTTGATCATTTTTCTGCTTGTTTTACCTCTAAAACTTCCTGAGCTACTATAGACTCTTACATATTGAAACAACCAAAATTTGCATTTGCATAACATCTTTAATCTATTTCTATGTGGCTTATTTGCCTTGCTGTGGATTCCTCCGGATTTTGGTCCGGTTCTATCTGTTTGGCACTGGAAGAGCTAGGTGCTGCCTGATTCTTTTTATTTGTTTATTTTTTAATTATCTAATTCTTTTTAGTTTTTTTTTTTCCTTAATAATTATAGGTATATATATATATATATATATATATAAGAAGGTCATCAACCCCACCCTAAGAAGATCAAAAGTATCTCTTAATTTTAACTAGCTCAAAGAAGAAAATTAATATAGCAAAGATTAGAACAAATTCTCATGAGCTCCATAGTGAAACAGGTTGTTGGGCAGTTCCTAAAACTCCATGGATGGAAAAGATCTTCCATCTATGTGAGAATAGGAACATCGAGGATGAAAACCACTTCCTCTTAGAGTGCCCTGCGTACAACTACATTAGATCTTAGTTTCATAATCTTTGTCGCAATACTGACCTTCCTAGCCTTTTACAATGTCAAAATTATAGTGAGCTCGGAAGGCTTCTCTCCAAGCTTTTTAAGCATAGGAATAAAATCTTAAATCAAACTAAATAATTTTTTTTATTTAGGTCCGATGGACCAAAGTTTGGTCTCAGTGGATGTTAACCATCATCATCATCATATAATACATATAGCTTTTTAAAATTAGTATATTTTAGTAACAATTATTTTTTGTGTATTGAAGTATCAACTAACAATATATAAATTTATAAAAAATCTTAACCTCAAAATATTAATATCATTATTTTTTTAAACTTTACAAAAATAATTAAAAATTTCATTATAAAAAAACATTGCAAAAATAAAAAACCAAAATACATATTCGAAAATCCCTTAAAAAACATCTTAGGATGAAAAACAAGAAGAAAAATAAGATAACTGAATAATTGTTAAATAATCAACCTTTAAAAAAAAAGTGCATACTTGGGACATCAAAAAATTCACATGAAAATCAAAATGATGATTTTCAAAATTGGCATGGAAATCACAAACATTTAAAAAAAATTATGCACACTCAATACATTAGAAAATTTAAAGTGTCAAAAATAAACTCTCTAAAAAAAGGGGTTGACGCTAGATTAACACTTTTCAAAATTAGTATGAAAATCGCTAACATTTTTAAAAAAATGTTCATACTTGATACATAAAAAAATTTAAAGTGTTAAAAATATGAACTAGAAAAAAAAGGTTGATGTTTGCATCAACATTTTTCAAAATTAGTATGAAAATCACTAACATTTAAAAAAAACATATCCATAGGAAAATTTAAAGTGTCAAAAATATTTTCCAAAAAAGGGTGTATTATGAATCAACACTTTTCAAAATTGGATGATTTTTTTGCTACCTCAAAAAAACAGGTAATCAATAATTTTCTCGTTTGATCGATAACTATGTTTGGTATGTTGCCTTCAATTTTTTTTGCATTTGATTCTCCTTCATACCCTAGACTAGTTTGATGAGAGGGGATCTTTGACTACCCATAATCTCATATAACTTGTTAGATCATTTAATAAACTTTAGGTTCTCGTTCAATTGAGTTTTAGTTTTCTCTAGTTCCTTTCTAAGAGAAACTATTTCTTTTTCTCATTTTTCATACTCCTTGCTTTTCTCTCAAAAGTATCTCTCTATTTTAACTAGCTCAAAGAAAAAAATTAATATAGCAAAGATTAGAATGAATTCTCATAAGCTCCATAGTGAAACAGGTTGTTGGGCAGTTCCTAAAACTCCATGGATGGAAAGGATCTGCCATCTATGTGAGAATAGGAACATCGAGGATGAAAACCACTTCCTCTTAGAGTGCCCCGCATACAACCACATTAGATCTCAGTTTCATAATCTTTGTCGCAATACTAACCTTCCTAGCCTTTTACAATGTCAAAATTATAGTGAACTCGGGAGACTTCTCTCCAAACTTTTTGAGCATAGGAATAAAATCTTAAATCAAACTAAATAATTTGTTTATTTAGGTCCGATAGACCAAAGTTTGGTCTCAGCGGACGTTAACCACCATCATCAGCATCATCATATATATATATATATATATATATATATATATATATATATTTAAATTAGTATATTTTAGTAACAATTAATTTTTTCTGTATTGAAGTATTAATTAACAATATATAAATTTATAAAAAATCTTAAACCTCAAAAATATTAATATCATTCCTTTTTTTTAAACTTTACAAAAATAATTAAAAATTTCATTATAAAAAAACATTGCAAAAAAAAAACAAAAATACATATTCGAAAATCCCTTTAAAAAAACATCTTAGGATGAAAAACAAGAAGAAGAATAAAATAACTTGAACAATTGTTAAATAATCAACTTTTAAAAAAAAATGTGCATACCTGGGACATCAGAAAATTCGCATGAAAATCAAAATGATTATTTTCACAATTGGCATGAAAATCACAAACATTTAAAAAAAATTATCCACACTCAATACATTAGAAAATTTAAAGTGTCAAAAATAAACCCTCTAAAAAAAGGGGTTGACGCTGGATTAACACTTTTCAAAATCAGTATGAAAATCGCTAACATTTAAAAAAAAATGTTCATACTTGATACATAAAAATAAATAAATTAAAGTGTTAAAAATATGATCCAGAAAAAAAAAGGTTGATGTTTGCATCAACATTTTTCAGAATCAACATGAAAATCACTAACATTTAAAAAAACATATTCATAGGAAAATTTAAATTGTCAAAAACATTCTCCAAAAAAAGGTGTATTTTAAATCAACATTTGTCAAAATTGGATGATTTTTTTGCTACCTCAAAAAAACAGGTAATCAATAATTTTCTCGTTTGATCGATAACTATGTTTGGTCTGTTATCTTCAGTTCTTTTTGCATTTGATTCTCCTTCCTACCCTAGACCAGTTTGATGGGAGGGGATCTTTGACTACCCATAATCTCATATAACTTGATAGATCATTTAATAAACTTTAGGTTCTCGTTCAGTTGAGTTTTAGTTTTCTCTAGTTCCTTTCTAAGAGAAACTATTTCTTCTTCTCATTTTTCACACTCCTTGCTTTTCTCTCAAAAGTGTCTCTCTATTTTAACTAGCTCAAGGAAAAAAATTAATATAGCAAAGATTAGAACGAATTCTCATGAGCTCCATAGTGAAACAGGTCGTTGGGCAGTTCCTAAAACTCCATGGATGGAAAGGATCTGCCATCTATGTGAGAATAGGAATATCGATGATGAAAACCACTTCCTCTTAGAGTGCCCTGCATACAAACACATTAGATCTCAGTTTCATAATCTTTGTCGCAATACTGACCTTCCTAGCCTTTTACAATGTCAAAATTATAGTGAGCTCGGGAGGCTTCTCTCCATGCTCTTTGAGCATAGGAATAAAATCTTAAATCAAACTAAATAATTTTTTTATTTAGGTCCGATAGACCAAAGTTTGGTCTTAGCAGATGTTAACCATCAACATCAACATCATCATCATCATCATCATCATATATATATATATATATATATATATATATTTAAAATTAGTATTATTTTAGTAGCCAATTATTTTTTGTGTATTGAAGTATTAATTAACAATATATAAATTATAAAAAATCTTAACCTCAAATATTAATATCATTATTTTTTTTAAACTTTACAAAAATAATTAAAAATTTCATTATAAAAAAACATTGCTAAAAAAAAAAAAAAATACACATATTCAAAAAATCCCTTAAATAAAAAACATCTTAGGATGAAAAACAAAAAGAAGAATAAGATAACTTGAACAATTGTTAAATAATCAACCTTTAAAAAAAATTGTGCATACTTGGGACATCAAAAAATTGGCATGAAAATCAAAATGATGATTTTCAAAATTGGCATGAAAATCACAAACATTTAAAAAAAATTATCCACACTCAATACATTAGAAAATTTAAAGTGTCAAAAATAAACCCTCTAAAAGAAAGGGTTGATGCTGGATCAACACTTTTCAAAATCAGTATGAAAATCGCTAACATTTTAAAAAAAATGTTCATATTTGATACATAAAAAAAATAAATTAAAGTGTTAAAAATATGATCCAGAAAAAAAAGGTTGATGTTTGCATCAACATTTTTCAAAATCAGCATGAAAATCACTAACATTTAAAAAAACATATCCATAGGAAAATTTAAAGTGTAAAAAATATTCTCCAAAAAAAGGTGTATTCTGAATCAACACTTTTCAAAATTGGATGATTTTTTTGCTACCTCAAAAAAATAGGTAATCAATAATTTTCTCGTTTGGTCAATAACTATGTTTGGTCTGATATCTTCAGTATTTTTTGCATTTGATTCTCCTTCATACCCTAGACCAGTTTGATGAGAGGGGATCTTTGACTACCCATAATCTCATATAACTTGTTAGATCTTTTAATAAACTTTAGGTGCTCTTTCAGTTAAGTTTTAGTTTTCTCTAGTTCCTTTCTAAGAGAAACTATTTCTTCTTCTCATTTTTCACACTCCTTGCTTTTCTCTTTCAACTGTTGTAATAAGGTGTCCTCAAGATTATTTACTTCTTCCAACCTAGTTTTAGATGAAGAAGTGATTAATCTTCAAATTCATCCTTTTCCTCTTTAAATTTTGCAAGCATCTCCTTCTACTTCTTATTCTTTTTCACGGGCCTTTGGATTTTTGTTAAGGCATTGATTAGTTCACCCTCCAAGTCTACTTCAATCTCTTCTTCATCAAACTCATTTTGTCCTTCATTTAAAGTTTCTAAGGCCACGAGCATAAAATTCTTAGTTTTTTCTTTTATTCTTTCTTCATCAGAGAATTCTTCATCTTGATCTTCTAAGGAATTGTTGTCTTCTCGAGTATAGAAACTCTTCTTTTTAAACTTATTTTCCTTCTTTTCTTTCCTATATTTATTCTTCTCTTTATGATTGTGTTCATTTTTTTCTTCTTTTTATGGATATTTAGATGCATAATGACCTATTCTTCCATAACTAAAGCTTTTGAAAGTTAACTTACATTTGTACTTTCCAGATCCACTCTTCAATCTTCTGATGAATTTTCCCTCTAAGTTCATCAAATCCACAACTCCAGTCTCTTGGTTCTTCATTGCTCTTCCCCTCAGTTTTGAAAGTGGCTTCCCTTGATGTATATTTTCCTTTTGAAGTTCGCATATTATAGGCTATTAATGTTCTATTATGTTGATCCAATGTCAATGTGTTAAGATCTTGCATCTCCTCAATGGTTGACGCTTTGGTATCAAATCTGGCTAGAAGAGATCTCAACACCTTTACAACTATAAAGGAGTCATCCATGGTTTCATCAAATCCTCTTATGGTGTTAACTATCTCATCCACTCAAAGAAATAATTTGGTATATCATCATCCTCTTTCATCTTTAATGCTTCAAATTGCATTTTGTGGCCTTGGAGTTTGAATTTATTTACTCTATTGTCACCTTCATAACAACTCATCATCTTGTTCTTTTTTAAATAGTAATGAGTACATTCCACTAAGCACAATAAGTAACTTCATAGAAACGACTTCCATTATTCCACCCGGTAGAACCAATATTTCATAAATGCCACAAGGGCCATCATGTCTCTAGAGACTTGAACTCATGCTACCTGGGAAAAAAATCGTGAGCCATACCACTTGAGCTAAGTTCATTTGACCTAAAAAATCATCATATTATCCCATATATATATGGTTGTTATAGTGCATCACTTTAACCAACTCGGATTTAGGTAAAATACTTAAAATTGCATTCATTGCTTTAGCATTTTTATTGAATTCAAGCTTCTCGTCTTTACTAACAAAGACATCCAACTTTTTATAGTCATTCTATAATGTTTCCTAGACATCTAAACCAAGAGACAATATGTAGGTTCTTATTTGTACCTTCCAAAATGCGTAATTTGCTCCAGTGAACATGGGGGCTTTATTGGTGGAGCTTCCATACCAGCTATCCATTGTCTCATATCTACCTTCTAGTTATTAGACTATTGTTGAAGGAATTGGATCTAATCCCAATTGTTAGAAATCATGATAAAATTGAGAGGGGGGGTGAATAATTATTGTGTAAATGTTTAACAATCATTAAAATTATTTATATTGTTATAAATTAGATACACCACAACACCATAAGTCAAACAACATGCACACGTGAGACACAAATATTTACATCAAAACCCATAAAGGGAGAAAACCATAAAACTTATGTCTAAGAATAGTTGTAGGCTTTAACCTACTATTACATCAACTTTTCTGAGACTAATAAAAAAGAGACAACCATCCCCTAAATTTACAAGCACCTAATAGACGGAAAAACCTACTCCCTAATGTTTACAGGAACCAACCTGGAGGAAGCACCTACTCCCTAATATTTATAGGCACTAGCCTGAAGGAAGCACCTACTCGCTGATTTGTAAGACCAACTTTCTTTTCCTAGCATATCTCTCTTTCATTCATTTTAAAACTCACACCTTCATACACACTTTACTCAATTTAGTCATCATAGTTTTTGTCACTACTGCTCTCAACCAGCTAGATATTATTTTGCACTAAAAACATTCTCAAACCAACAAATCAATATGTTTTCCTTGTTAAAAATTTTCTTGTCAACCAATTATTGATACTCTCATGCATAGTCCCACATTGTTTCACTTACACAATGCATAAACATATGTCTTGCTTCACACACATTGGATTTAGATTTTCTATTCAACTACTTCACAACATGAATTTTGCATTTTCAAATCTCTTCCTTGCTCAACCTCAGTTGTGCTTCAAAATGAATAGTCTCCTCACATTTCTCTTATTTTTCTTTTATAGGCTTGACCCTTCAGTTACCATGGGAAAGAATCCATAATTTTTCCCATGGAAAAAATTGTTTGACAATATCGACTGTCAATTTTTCTGATTCTGCCAATCACTGAATTCATCCAAGGAATGGGGATTCTTACCCAAAACAATATTGTAGCCATAGCCTGATGGCTAATAACCCTTTTTTCCCTTTCTCCTCAACCAAAATTTATGAGGTCGTGACAAAGATCTCTTTATTTGTTAGCCCCTCCATTTTTTCGCTCATCAACCTTTATTTATACCTACATAGCTCTGCCTATGAATAGTTGTAGGTCGATAGATGGCACAACAATAGACATACAAATGTATGTTCATCGAGCCTATTTATTAACAACTCTTTCTGTTAGATCTCACCCATCAGCCAAAAACTTATGCTTTTTAGTCATGTTTCCCCAAGGCCTTAATAGCTCGAGAGGCAGTAATGACTCTTTCTCTCGAATCTCATCCATCAACCAAAAAATTTAGTCATGTTGCATCGAGGTATTGATAGCCTCATAGGTTGTAACAACTCTTTCTCTCAGATCTCTCCCATCAACTGAAAGCTTGTATTCTATAGTCATGTTTACCCGAGGTCCCGATACAAGACCCACCATGTCCATGTCGTCTACCACCGTACTTTCCACATTAGCTATTGTGGCCAATAAGGGCTTTCCACCTGTCCTTCTACCATGTGGATTGCCAGGTCACTTGCCACATGTCACTTCTTAAACGCTCATTTGGTTGATAAAAAATGTCATTTTCACTTGCCACATGTCAACCTCACATGTTGCCACATCATGCTAACATCACACTCTTGTCATGGTAATGTCATCTTACCATGTGGCATACTTTGGGTGCTACCACATGTCACCGAGGATTGACCCACTTAGCCACCCAAAAACACCAAATATGAGTAACACATGTCACCCTTCCATATGATCATGCATCTGCTACCACTTCATCTTGTTAATTGGATTACCACTTTTCATGCCACCTGTCACCTCAAAAACCTTGCTCATGCTCACCACATGTCACTCACTGCTTATCGTTGTTGTGTGAAATTCTTTGGACCAATGGTCCAATAGGCACCTGGGTTCTTTAGCCATGCATCTTATGTTGGCATTATGGCTGATGTGTTGTCCTTGATGGAAACTTGATTGATACAGATGTACTTGATGTCAACATTGTGATAATATGATCTAATACAAATTGGTATAGATACTACAGTTGCTATGAATAAAAAATTGATAGTTCAGATGCAGATGGATGTTAAAGGTGAAGTTTGAGAAAGGATATGTGGATCCTATGAAGAATGGTTGTGTACATACGTAGTTCCTATGAAGAAAAGTCACGTACAAAATCTGAACCATGGTAATCTAGATACCAAAGGTCTTTATCATAGTATTGGTCCATAGTAATGGCTGTGACAATGCTTATTTGATCCCATCAAAGAATACTAATGACCAAGGTATTTACCTAATGTATTGAAATAAGGCTAAAACTATATAAGGAGATGGAGATCAAGGTGTTATGAGTGTAAGTAATGAGTTATACAAGTGTAATCTGGTATGAAACAGGTGTGCATTAGGGAGCATGGAGATGGATCAGATCTAATAGATCTGAAATGAATACATATTGCTTTATATGTTTATGTTTGTGTTTAAAAATGATAGATCTATGATCATGGTATAAATCTGCATAGAATGATGTGTGACTATAACAATATGTATGCTGAGATTTGGGTTTGACAAATGTTGTGTTATGCAACGAAAGTATGATTCACTGATTTCATATATGTATGTTGATTTACATATGAATGGTCACATAAATACGTTGATTTGTATCTGTAGGGTCGGATGTATATTCTAAGACATGGTCTTTAGTATGTTGAGATTTGTACGCAGGTATTATGCATGGTAGTCGCGTACATACACATATATGTTTCATGGATGTCACATATATGTTCTAGGGTTTTGCAGTGCAACTTGATGATGATATTTGATGAGTTTTTCTCTATTTGTTGTTGTCTGTCAATAATGTCTCTATCTTGATGATATGTGTTTGACAATGTTGATTGGGTTGAATATGGAATGGAATATTGATTGGTAATGATGCTACAATATGGTGATCAATGTTTGGTCCAATAATCTATGTATGGTTCAGTGGTTGATTCAGTGTTATAATGATCTAGAGTTCTAATGTTTAGTATTCGTAGATCTATATGCAAGTGTGATATAGAGGAAGTGCGTATATATGCGGGTATGCTTCTGAATAGTAGCGTATACATCCGTAAGTAAATTTGATCAAGGTTTGTAGTGACAACAGTAAGTTTATGTGATGACTAACATGGTATGTTTATGCATTGGTATGATCTGGTTATGACGGTTTATATCAGTTATGGATTGGTTTGATCTAGTTGCAATGGTTCATTGAGATTCAGTTTAATGATTGGTTTTATAATGATATAGTGATTTAGTTGGTTTGGTGATTGAAGTTCAGATTCAATATTCAAATTTGTATTGAGCATAATGTTGGGTGTGGGTCTAGTTTGAAAATATGATGAAAGGTGGCCTACAGGTTTTGATGTTTTGAGTCAGGTGGATCCATTATAAAATATTATGAAACGTGGTACACAAGAGGTGTTGAGGGTTAGAGCCTTCAGTGAAGGAGTCAAAGCTTTTTTTGAGTGGTAGCTAGTAAATTAGTTCAGGGAGTAGTTTCTCCCTTCCAGTAGGAGCTGGTAAACGAGATCAGGGAGTTGGAGCTCTCTCCCACTAGGTGTTGGAGAATGAGTGGAGGTTGTAGCCTCTTACAGGTGGGTGCCTGCGTGATGGTAAGAGTCTGCACCAATATAATATGTAATGAAGTTTTCTTAATAATAAAAGAAGAAGACAAAGACGATGACAACAATGGTTTTCTCCCGCATTAGGTTTCCACCTAAAATCATGGTGTTCATGTGTGTTGATATTGTCGATGATTTATATACTCTTTACTGATCATGGTTTCTTCTTGATAAATGAATACTGAAAGATTGACGCACTAGATAATGATAAATAATTGATGGAATATATGAAAATATTAGTTAACTAGATATACGCTGTTTGCATTTACCACATTCGCGTACATATGCAGGTTTCATGAATGACATTAGCGTACATATATTAGAATATGAAAAGAAAATTTAAAGTGAGTTTAAAATACTGATTCACCCACCCCCCCCCCCCCCCCAAGTATTTTTCTAACATATTATAACCAAATCCTGGGACCAAATATTGCTCCTCCATTGACCCATTGTTTTCTTGCTCATCTCTCTTCATCTATGTCCTTTATGATCTAACTGTCAATGGTTGATAGGCCTCTTGGATGTTTGGCCCTTCAACACATGAGATCATAGGCTAAAACCAAGGGCTTAAACCTTAAAGTGCTTATGGGGTTATCGCTTGCCTCCCGAGTTTGCATACACCCACCAATCTCTGAATAATGATTCGATTGACACAAGTTAACTACTAGGAACCTTTTTGTCTCTCACCTTCTGTTTATTTCTTATCACATTGTCACCTATCAATGGATCACTCATTCCCTTGTTGATGGGTCATATAAGGTGGTTGATGGCTAGGACCATCATTTGATGGTGTTGTACTTTAATATAGAAATATTTGTTGGATGATTCACCACTTTTTGCTCATCCTATTGACCTGTTGTTCTATAATTTGGTATTGAACTAGTGAGGAGGGGCCCATGCTAGGACCATGACCAACTTGAACCTTATCTTAACTTCAACTAAAGATTTATTCTCATCCCTTGGGAGTTAGATCAAATGCCATATACCATTGGAAAGGTCTTGGAGAGGGTTGTTTAACAAGGAAATTTTCATATTCTTTTGAGAAAATCACCTACATACAAAATGATTTAGAACATCGTTAATAGAAAAAACCAAGGTAGAAATAACAACATAACTTCTTCCATGAAAACATCAATAATCCCAATAAACTTCCCCTGAACTTGACATCAATGATAGCAGTCGCAAACATGCTCAACATTTTCTTATTCTAATTAAAATGCAACTAAGTGCCTAACGTAGAGTGATGGAAACCATTTTATAAAATTAATCAATTAATTATTTATAAAAAAAGTTGTATGGTAAGTGAAATTGTGGTCTTTGTGTAGGAAATCCCACTAAGAAAATTTTGGGTACAAAAACTTCTTTTTTATTTTGTATGGCCATTTTTTCCATAAAAGAGAGTAGGCAAACTCATTTCCTTTGTGTATTTGCTTCAAAATACCCCTAATGGTAAGCAACCTTCAACAGATGCAATGCTTATTTAATTATTTTTTAATATCCTAAATCCTACATGACATAGTGAAACCATGGACCAATGTTTTTGTTAGTACCTCATCATTGTTTAAGTTCATTGTCAGTGTCATTCTTATACAACCATGCATTTCTCGCTTTAGTAAATATTATTCTAGTTGCTATTCATGTGGACAATTCCCATCTTGTATAGTGTTGTTTTGTAATGCTTTCATTACCATGCGAACATGAATGTATCAATTGCATATGCTTTTATACTTGAATTTATTATTGAAATTACCCATTTATTCTTGTCATATATGTCTAAAGAAAATCATGTGGGTTTCAAGACGTGTTATGAAGGACATTAATAACTCTTGAAATTAAGCATGATTAAATTTTCATGAATTTGTGGCCTAGTTCCCTTCTTTGGATGCAAGGAAATCTTAATGCCTCTAGTATTTCTTATAAATAATTATTTCAACCTATATATCTTTTTATTTCTCCTTATTTAATGTGGATTTGTAAATTTTGGAATATTACCATGTTGTGATGCATGCATACATGTACTACAAACACATATATTCCCTATGATTCCATTTGTGTGTTGTCATGGACATATTTACAAACTAAGCCCGATTGCAAAGATGTAATCATAAGTAGGTGTGTTTAGCACTTGCATTCGATATTCTTGTTTAGTATGCAATTAGTTTATGATTTGTTAATGTAGTTGTGCAGGATAATCACTTGGAAATGGGTTCCTTTGGGCCTTTTAGATTGTTAAGGAGGCATACTATTATTAGAAGTATACCCTTTATTTTCCTTTTCCTAATTTTGGGCTCCACTTCTTATAGTTTCCCCCTAATTGATGCTGGTTCTAGATAGTTTGAATGTTATTTGTTGAATTGTGCACTTATTTATAATAAGGATTTTAATGCAATGCACATTTGTCTTACTTTGGCGCTAGCATCTACCCTAGATGAAAAAGTAGGGGCAAATTTAAGAGTATAATGTATCTAGGGGGTTGGCCAAAGGGATAATGAATGTAATGTGGCCATAAGGAAATAGACCTAATATGTAATTAAAATGAAATAATATATAGTAAGGAGTATTTGACATATGCTCGTAGGAATCCTTGTACAAAGTTTTACTACAATGATTTTAGATGAAGAGTCTACCAAAATACTTGAACAAAAAAAATACAATTTTTTTATGATTCTCTAAATACTATTGATTTAAAATTAGAAATGCAATCCAGAATTGAAAGATGCCAAAATTTAATAGACGGGGTCACATTGCAACTTCAACATGAGAAAGAAGACAAGATTCAAGAAGGTTGCCAAAATATACTTGAAGAAGTTGAATTCCTTCTAGAAGATGTACATGCCAAATATGATGGTATTAATTCCAAGGATAGAGTAATCAAAGATCAGGTTAAGAGGATAGAGGATGTCATTATCTCTAAAATGAAGAAAAATTAAATGGGTGTGCATACTAAAGGAAAACTATAAAATTCCACACAATATCGACACCCTCCTTACTAGGAAAGATTTCAAGGAATACAATAAGATCGATATCAACATTATCAAGACATAAGATGGAATACTCATCACTATTCATGGAACATGGCATGACAAACTATATTTTAATAGGATATTATTAAAGACCAACAACTAGTACTATAAATTGGAGAAATTATAACATAAATGCATGGAATCAAAGAAAAGAAAATTATGCAACAACCAACTATCAAGGATTAAGACAAAAAAAGAGAGCGTGGATGAACATATTATCATCAATGGAAAGAAGAAAACATCATAGAAAAATATTTGTAAATCATATGTGATACCCCTTATTGCAAAGTGAGGACAAAGTGTTTTAAGGAGGGTAGTATGATATGACACCAAGGGGGGCATATATGAGGTTAAATATATATGATATGACCTCAAGGAGGGAATATATGGGGTTAAATGTATACATAAAAAGAATGACCTAATAATAAATGGGCCACATCTAATGTGTGAATAGGATATATGGAGATCATGTAGTCATTATTAAGGGCATGTGATTTGGATGTATACATGTATTGGATATTTGTAGGAGTTTCTCCTATTATTTAAGGAGGTATTGTGTAACTCGTCTCTCTTTTATATCTTGGAGTTGTGCTCCACACTCACATTGGGGTACATGGTGTATATCCTTGTAGTAAAACTTCAAATATATAAGAGAGAATCAACCATAAACCTTCTAAGATAAATCCTAAACACGAGATATATCCAAACATTCACCATAAAGAACACCGAGAATATAGAGATGAGAACCCTCGATGTAGAGTGACACCATCAAATACTCCTTATGAAATGAATCATTCCAAATGGTTGCTACAAGACAATATAATTTCATACACCTCCAAGACATAGTTTCGTTCTAGATATGTATATAATCAAACCATCCAAATCAAAAAAAAATTTAGAAAGTGATGGTATAACCATTTATTGTTTGGAATCTAGCTGTTCTGATTCTTCCCATCATAAGCGAAATAAGCGAAAATTTACATATATTCTTTGTACGATAACGCATGTGACTATTTACCATTCTCTTTCGGAACAGCGGGATCTGAACCCACGACCTCCATCACCCCAATGATACTCATGAGTAATTATACTGTCTCGTGAGTATTCATATAAAGATATGCCAAATACCCTTTATTATTATATTATTTCATTTTAATTAAATAGTGGGCATATTCCCTTATTATTACCACATTATATTCATTATCCTGTTGGGTGCCTCCCTAAGTACCCCATATCATCCTCCCTAGGTACATTACATTACATCCCCCTTGACATGTTTCATCCATGAAACATAATAAGAAGCCATATAATATGACCTACTAAGCAATGTATTCAATTAGTACCATGCACAAGAATCCATCCATCCTATTGAAATGTGGACAAGTGGTCCAACTGTAGTCTTTCCTCAATCTTGATTTTGATTCCTTCCTCGAATCGAGGTCTTCGTTACTCTACTATGATATCTCCATGAATTTCTTTTAGCCTTGCATGTACATTCATATGAGATTCCTTTTTAATTCCATGTTGATCCATAGTGAGTTATTTTCATGCTCATTCCCTTGCATTGAAAATTGTTGTTTCTCTTAGTTTTGTGGGTTACAATATTCAAAAACCTTATCTATTGATTTGTCTTTCTTTGATTCTTCAACATGTAGTTCCTTGGATTCATCTTCCTTTTATGAAATTCCTTTAGAATCTCTTCAAGTGTTTATTTAGGCCCTTCTTCTTTTTCAACCTTGGACTCTTTATTTGATGTATAATGCACTGCTAGAATTTGTTTTCCTGCAATTACTTCTTGATGTGTCCCCTTGTGCCCCTGTTGTTCAATAAAATAAATATCATTTAATGTATTTTTTTTCTTATACTATAGCTTCAAAAACCTCTTTTGTATATTAATATTAATTTTACCAATTGAATCCATCCAAAGATACCCCAAAACAATATCCATTTCATCCATATCTATAACATAAAATTTGAATGCAACACATATTTATCCATGGTAATCTTCAAATATTGGGAAATTTGAACATTTTCACCCTCAATCTATGTGCTTTGAATATTTTTAGTAGGTATTTGCAATCTATTAGTCAAGTCAATATTTATGAAATTATGTTTGCTACAATGGTTAATAAAAACATTACCTTCTATTATTGAATACATACATGAACCTGTGATATAAAATTGTCATGTCAAAACAAATCCTTAGTGCTCTTCTTATCTTTCTTCACAACATGAGACTATGTAAATAATATTACATTTTGATATTCTTCATCTAAAATTGTCCATAAATTTGTCATGCTTAAGCAACTTCTATCATATGGCTACATTGTCTTTTAAATTCATACATACCTACACTTTCCAATTCTTCCCCCATTCAGACTTCATTTTGTTTATGTATTTTTGAATACTAGGACTACCATATTTTCCTTTAAAATACATCTTGTTTGAAAACTCAAAAATAGAACTAAGGTTTCAAAGAGAATCACTTATCATGCAATGAAGCTCTCTCATGTAGTTAGGGTTTGAAGCTGAAGATGTAAAATGATCATAACTTATGTTGTACTACTTGAATTTGCTATTATGACACCAATTATTAAATTGCCACAACTCTTCTTGATCATTTGGCACTAATTTGATTGAAATGTATGATCTCTATCAAAATATATCTAACCTACAATATTCATAGTCATCACGGGAAAAAACCCTAAAATTTGTGGATTCTAAATTATCAATAACTTTACTCCCCAAACCTTTTATTTTTCTTTTGAGAATGGGTATTTTATCAAGAGAAATTCACTCATTATATTAGATTCTCACAATTCTACATACAAAGTTTTAGAAATTAACTTAAGTGTTGTCATTCTTTTTTTCCCCTAAAAAATCAGCGAAAAGAAAAAACTTTCTCCCATTTTGTACTAGAGAAATAACTATGATACTACTTGTAGTAACACTTGAAATATATAACAATAGGGAATCCAATATAAAACTTTCAAGATAAACCTTAAACACTAAGATATGCAAACATTCACTAGAAACACTAATAATATTATAGAAAACAAACAAACTTTTCAAGTAAAATAACACAATCAAGTATACCTTATGGAAGGAATCACCTAACAAACCATGGTCAATACAAGATAAAACAATTTCACACACTTTCAATATAATGATAATAATGTGTATTTATAGTTTCTTATGAGTGTTCCTATAAACCTAAGTCAAATACCCTTTATTCTTATTTTATTTCATCTTAATCACATGATTAACATATTCTCTAATTATGACCACATTATATTCCTTATTTTCTTAAATAGCTCTTTAAGTGCCCTATATTATCCTTTCTATGTACATATTTCAAAGAACATCTTCCCAAGTTTATATTTTTTTCCAAGATCATTCATTTAAAAATATTAAGTTCTATATATATTCTTCTTACAAAACATTGCATCATTATCTATTTTTGGTGTTAAAATGTTTATTATTGAAATAATTAAACATGTAAATTAAAATGGATATAAATGGTTGAAATAATTAGACATGTAAATTAGGCTAGATATTATATAACACATAGACCTAAAAACCTTTGTTCCATGCTTTGACATATATTTGAAAACATTATTATTATTATATGGTACCCTCTATGTAACAAAACTTTGCACCATCTTAACCTTGCTTATCTTAAATTAAATTCGTGTTTATTTATAAATTATTTTTTTATTTTTATTTTAAAATTAAAATTTTAAAAGTAAATAAAAATGTACAAACTCAAACATCTCTCGTGATTAGGTCGGAATCACGGGTTGGGAATGATTGCAGTACTGATAGGTAATAATTAGATGTTTGAAAAACGGTGTGAAGTCAATGCTCTGCCACCCTATCCACCGACTGGTTGGTTCTCTTTGCACGTGACATTATTTTGCTATTTAATTCACATCCCGTTTTGAAAGTTGATCACAAAATTCCCGTGTTGAAAATTATTTTCAGACTTTACAACTAAAATTAATGATGGCCCGATGAAAATGAAAACCTTTTTCGTATTTTTCTGTCACCGGAAAAACAATGCATGTCGTTAATTTGATTGGATAGTATTTATTTATTTTTATTTTTACAATTTATAATGGGTGGTATCGTGGTTCTAGTTTTTAATGGTGGAAATGGATTTAACACCATCAAAAATTTTTACGGCATCCAAAATTTTGAAGTCTAGTTTTTAATGTTGAAAATTGATTCAACACCATCAAAAACCTCTGAGGCATCCAAAATCTTGAAGTCTGATAGTTGTAATTGGATTTACAAAATTTCATTCCAAATTTTATCAAAATCTTGCCAATTTCCATAA
This sequence comes from Pinus taeda, assembly GCA_000404065.3. Taxonomy (NCBI): domain Eukaryota; kingdom Viridiplantae; phylum Streptophyta; class Pinopsida; order Pinales; family Pinaceae; genus Pinus; species Pinus taeda. Next base: position 411,000 of record APFE030294309.1, on the reverse strand, counting down.
TTTTCAAGCCAAATTTAAAGACACATTAGATTAAATAATTTATAATTCAAGAATTCTACTTGAAATATAATAATATGAATTTATTCAAATTACACTAAATCATTATAGACCTGTTTCATTATATGTAAGAATTAAATACTAATGGATTTTCCTCACATTTAAAATTCTTATTGGAGTTGGATCAAATTTGTAATTAAGGAATGTTTATTTATCATACAGAAGCCACAATTTTCGCTAGGACGACAAATTTCTCACTAGAATTTGGTGAGAAAATTTTCAATTTTTTTTTAATTGAAGTGTTTGAATCAATTTTTTGATGGTGGAAATGGATTCAACACCATCAAGAACCCTAGGCACCCGAAATACTGACACTGGACAGTTGTAACCAAGATTTCCAACAATGGACAATTGTAACCAAGATTTCCAACAATTTCAGTGGGATTTTCTCAAGTTCTTGCAAGAATTTCCATTATTTTCTGGTGAAATTTTGTAAAAATATTTTAAAGTTTTGCATTAATAAAATTATTTTATTATTACTTTTGAAGTTTATTTATTTCTTTTGTGATTGGTTAGTTAATTTTCTTGTGGTACTGTTTAGTTATCATAAAATAAAAGCATATTGTAACTTATAGACAAAATAGTCTTTTTCACCAAAATCTGACCATACAATTTCAAGCAAGAATGTGTTTTTTTTTTTTTTTTGTTTAAAATACTTTTTTGCATACATAAATGGATTCAACAACCCAAAGACACTCAAATTCTATAGATTAAACCACTTAAACTCAAGTTTTAAAAAATATATGTTGAATTTTCATAAAATTAACCAAAAAATTGAGGTGAAAAAAGGTCATTTCGTTTATAAATTAGACTACGCCTATAATAAGACTTCATTTCTCTCCATGAATAATATAATATAAGAATCAAATTTTGATATATTACATCACTGAAATAAAATAAATTGTGCAATATAATTATTTTATATTTTAGTTTTCTAGTTAAAATTCAAGGTTATAATTTTTTTTTTGAATATAATACATCAGAGTTTTGTAAAATGTAAAGCACTCGAATTGTAACACATTATGCAATTCTAACAAATTCTTATTGGATTCAAATCAAAATTAATAAAAAAACCACAAAAATATAATAGTTTAACTTCACTTAAATATATTATATTATTTACATAATATTTCAGATTAACAAATAAATATATTATTTTTATTTGATAAATATTTATTTATTATTTATTATTTATATTAGTATAAGTTTTTGTTTTTTGTTTGGTTTTTTTTTTATTCTCCTAATTTGAATTCATTCAATAATTACTTTTACTCTAATTTTAAGAGGCACTTATATGATGGCGATGATTAATGTTCACTAAGATTAATATGGTCTAATGGACCTTAAGAAATTAAGATATTAATTGAGATTCTTTAATATTTTATTTCTTTGGTCGAAAAGAAGGAAGATAAGCATTCTTAGTTACCATAGTTTTGTTGTCTTAACAAGCCAAGAAGGTTGGTAGTGTGGCAAAGATTCTAAAAATTAGAACGTGTGTGAGTAAGAGCCAGACAACCCAAGAGAAGGTATTTTTCATCTTCAACCCTCTTAGTATCTCAAAGGTGACAGACTCTTTCATCCCAAAGTGTTTTGGGAATTGACTAATGCATTATTTCACTTTGAAGCTCATGAGATTAGCTCTTATCTTGGCAATGTTCATTTTCTTCTTAGCACTGATCAAGACAAAAAGATTATTATGGTTATGAAGGTTGGGGTTGATCACATCCTTATAATACCTTAGCTTCCTTTTTCCCTATAACTCTTTATCATCCTACAACTTATCCTTAAATTTGGAAGTAATAATATTTTTAACATTATCCTTATTCTCGAAGATGATCTCCTCCTTAACCTCCTAGTGGTCTAGTGAAGCCTAGGTATCCTTATGCTAACCTCCCTTGAGCCAGAGGTGGGGGTTTTGGCTAGCGTTAGAAGCAATTTTAGGGGACCTCTTGGCTTCCATGTTGTATAGCATCTTCTTATACATGAGATACCTAAACTTAGCCATGATTTCAATGAGGGAGAGACTAGCTTCAATCACGAGGATAGGGTAAGGGGTATTTCCTTTGATCTTAAAGTTTTAGTTTATAAATTTCTTTTGGGTGAGCTCAATCTTCCTCCACGATTCTCTAGATACACTGCAACTCCAAACCTCACATTCATATAAAATAACAAGGGTGACGAGAATCTCAGAGAGGAACTTTTTTTTTGACTTCAAACCCAAAGATCTATTGACTTACAATTGTTTTCAAGCCCATAATAAGCTTTCTAACCTTTAATTATCCTTTTCTCAATGCTATAATTTTGATTTATCTAATGGTGAATGTTAATGCCTAGATCATTATATGAAGAAACTTTCTCAAAGTAGTTATTATCATAGATGAAAATATCATAGTTGATCTTTTCAGATTTAATTATCATGACTTTAGCTTTGTCAGTATTAATGGTCATATCCATCTTGGAGAAATAATCTTAGAGGATTCTAATTTGCTTGTCAATATTGGCGTGGCTCCTAGCTAGAAGAATGCTATGGTTAGAATAAAAGAGAAGAGTAATGGCCATACCAGTGAGCATAGGCCTATCACATCCCACAACTTCCAAACACTCTTCTAGATTATCAATGTGAATGCCAAAAGGGGTAGGTGATGGGGAAGTGTCGAGTTGCCCCAACAGTCTCCCAATACCCTAGGATACTCCACACAAAATCCCATAGATCTATTTTCATATAAATCCTGAAAATTCAAAATTTTAACTTGAAATGTGCAGCCAAACCATAAAATCTAGGTTCCTCTTCATGCGTAGGTAGTCTTCTCTCATGCATTCCTACTCTTTCCAAACCTCATTAACATTACAAGGGACTCAACTCATCAAGGCATGAAAAACAAGCTGAAACTGAGCTCTCAAAGCTTCACATGCAACCCAAAACCTATGTTGTTGTAGGCGCTACGAAATATTTTCATAGCGCATTAAAAACATGTAGGCCTTACAAAATATTTTCGTAACACTTCTAGAAACTCGTATTTTTGGATTCAGAGAAGCTGAAATGACTCGACCTTGATTCCAATCAAATCACCATGGACCTGAGTCGTTACTTAACACCACACATGGCCTCCTACGCCATTCTTCATGGATATTTAGTTCCCTAACTCACACTTATCAAATTTACAGGGTTTTCTTTATATGTTGGCAGCTATAATGACTTAACAAGTAATTGGCACAACTACAAGCTATAGGTGGGTTACTTCAACCTCAAGGGAATACATAGCCAACAACACATTGTGTTCTATTCAACAGACGTGACTGCAACCAAACAATGGTGCTATATTTTTTCTGATAACACTCAAATTACACACAATCGCATAACAACCACTCCATCACGGGCTTCACATCACTAGACACACGCACTTAGTCATCTCCAGAATGCACAGGCACTTCCCTCCAAGGGTTTGGAACAAATTACAACATGACACCAACGTTGCATGACTAATACACACAAAAATTAAAGCTACAAGGCGTAATCTCAATCGATTCAATCGGATTACAAGGTCTCACGATTGTACCCCAACAACACATCAAGGAAAACTACAACCACAATCTGCAGTTACAACCTCACACACACGGGGTTATCAATTGATAGCATACATAGACCACATAGTCACTCATACACTGCACAAACTAACACATGCAACACAACTTCACAGTCTTGATAGTCTTCAATGTGTTCAACACATACATAACCAACCATGGTGCAGGGACTAACTCCAGATAGGAAAACAACATCTCAACATGCTCACAAGTTCTCATACGCACTACCATATGCCAGTAGTGGCTATACTTAACCACAAATCACAATCACACATTCTAAATACCTCAACATCCACTATGACATCCATATCAAGCTACAACTTCATACACATAGAGGTAGATACATATTCTCAGCCCCAGAATGCATTTAAACCAACTCATATCAATACAACAATGACATTTCCCAACACATTTCAGATTCTTGACATTAAGGCATACAACCATAACATATTTCTCAAAATATTTTAGATTCTTAACAAGTGTATATAAATAACTTTTGTGATAATAAACAGATAGAGGAAAATACACACACACACACACAGGCACATAAACAAATTGTTCATTAATAAAATTCTGCATACATCAAGCTGGCTAGATTTTACAATGTGGGCATTTGCATCCTAGGCCTCTCATCCTCTGCCTCTCCTCCTAGCGCTAGAGCTTCTCCACTCTACTTCTACACTTATGCCTCTTCTGCACACATCTACCTACTCTCTTCTCAAGTTTCATTTCTTTATAAAGAAAGCTAACATGGATAACCAAGAGTCACAAGTGATGGTTCATTCCCCTTCTCACAAACATGGGAAACTGAAGCTACATTAATTACATTTACATTAGGAAATATTCCCTTTCACATCCTAATGCAAATATCTATAAAAAATTTTCAAATCTCTATCATCAGAGTGACATCCCATCACATTGGAAAGCCTCAGTGCAATTTTCCTCGAACTTTGTGCTCCACCTATGCACCTGCATCAGACTCATAAGGTACAAAATATATATGACCTCCTGGTCATATGCATCTAGTCTTCTTGTGACAACTTCTACTTGCGAGCTGCAACATGCCTCTGCAATAACAAGTCTCCACCTTGTTACATGATACCTCACCAAACTTTTTCCTGAGTTCGGGCTTTTGGCATCTTCCTAGTTCTCTTCTCTAGAACTATGTGAGCACTCCTTGCTCTAGGTTGCTGCAAATATTCTCACCTTCCTCAATTGTTACTTGCACAATAAAAAAAATCTCTTACCAGATCCTTAACTCAACTCGTACCTTCTTCTTCTGCGAACTCTGAACTTTACTTGCTTCCCAACTGTTCAACTTGCCAATACAACATAGGTTGTCTCTTCACACAACAAACTATACCTTCCTACTTTCCTTTTGTCTATTTCATCTTCTAACTTAGTCCTTGGCTAAAATTTTATTGTCTTCAGGGTGCTCATAAATCTTAATATGCTTCATCACATGTATTCATCACCCTTAGGCTATCCTTCCATAGTTGCAACTCAATTCCCTTGACCTTTTCCTCCACTGAGAATTTATCTTTGTCTCAGATTCACCTGCAACATATTCCATTTCCTTTCTTCCAGAGGGTCCATCAATAACTCTAGTCTTCCTCATCTTCCTATAGCAGTCCTCTTTTAATATCTAGTTGTAATTTAATTTCAGCTACTTCTCTATCAAGTTTGTTTTGACTTGATCTGCTATGGCTTCTATTTGAACCTTTAATATGACTCTTAGTAGTCAAAAATATTCTTATCTTCTATGGGATTCTCACTGCTCACTGTGAGATGCACACAAGCCACTGCAACAAGCTAACTTCACCAACCTGTTTGTAAATACCACACTAAGCTCTTCCAAGCCTAGTCTTCTCCCAATATTTATGTTGACTCCTTCCTCGGGAATCCTCATCTAAGCACACTTTTCTCTTTTGGATTTGACATGAAATTACTCACCTTCTTCCTCTAAGAACTTTATTTTTCTTTCTCACTTTCTAACACAGGGTTCCTTGAAATCATCATGAACTGCAAAGCACTCATCATTGCTACTTGTAATCAGCAATTAATCCATAATTAATTGAAAACAAATGATCATTACCTCCTTGTTCAATCTTCTCACAACTGCGACTGCATATTTTTTTTTTCTTATTGGTGTCATCTCTTTGTCATTGCAGACCTCCCTGTTCAACACTATTCTTCCTACTCATAACTCTGGTTATATTTCATTTCTTGTAGCAGCTATTCACATGATTGAGTTCTACCCCAACTCAACCATATCCTCTTCAAGTCCTTCACCACTCACTGCTTTGGCCCTTTTCTTCTTTTGCTTGTGACTTTTCTCTGAACCCTTGCTATCATCTTCATCTCTTCCTTGCCTATTAGTGAGCTGCAACCAACCCTCCTTTCCTCTGTAACAAGTCCACTGCTTGTCACCCATACAAAGTCATCCTCTTGGTATCTTATTTTCTCTTCTCTAGGTTCTCTGCAATAGAACCTCTTCTTGAGCATTCTTGCTTCCCCACTTTCAAGTTGTTGGTTGTTGCATCTTCAACGCCTCACTCTTCTTAGTTTTACTATTGGGTTATGTCACCAATTATCATATAAGAGCTTTCCTGATCCATCTCCTTTGGAATAGATTCCATGTTATGGAAGCTATTACTAATTCATCCCTGCAAACACAATTATTGTAATGACCAAGACATCACAATTTTTTTTTTATAAGATCTATAACAAGACCTCACCTTCCATAATCTTGTTGAACCAATTCCTCTCCAACAAAGAGCATCCCACTTCCATGCAATCAACACATTTATTGTTGTAAGGTTCTTTTTCTCCTCAACCTCTTTTCATTGTTAAGCTGTCTTCAAAACTGGAAATTCCATCTATACATGGATCACCCTTCCTTGACCTTTATGCCATATTCATCACATGGATCTTTCGCCAACCTCTTTATTTTTCTTCTAGATCTATTTCCACTTTCCACATAGAAATGGATAAAATTCCATTCCCTCTTGAACAAAACACTTGGTTATGTTCAGTCCAAGTCTATCCAAATTTGCTTCTAATAAACCTACATAGCTTACCTCAAGATACATCAAGTATCTTCTCAACCATGTCAATTTAAATTGCGTTCAAATAATTTGTTTGCTCAAAATTCCAATCAAATACTTTCACAACCAACCTTTCAAAATGCCTTCATACATAATCAACATTTGAACTTTAATTCAAACCTCTGTTGTTTTGACTATATCACCAAGGAGCGAACATGTTCTTTTTCCCCCATGCTATAATATTCTCCAAAGAACATATCCAAGCTTTGATACCACATGATGGGGAAGTTTAGAGTTGCCCCACCGGTCTCCCAATACCCCAGGATACTCCACAAAAAATCCCACAGCTATGTTTTCGTCTAAATCCTGAAAATTTAGAATTTTAACTTGAAATGTGTAGTCGAACCAGAAAATATGGGTTCCGCTTCACCACTACCATGAGCGAGTCTTCTCTCATGCATTCCTACTCTTTCGAAACCTCATTCACCTTACAAGGGCTTCAACTCATCAAGACATGATGAACAGGACGAAACCAAGCCCTCAAAGCTTCACACGCAGCCCAAAACCTCTGTTGTTGTAGGCACTACAAAATATTTTCGTAGTGCAGTAAAAAACCTATAGGCGTTAGGAAATATTTTCGTAGTGCTTCCAGAAACTCATCTTTTGAGATTCTGGGAAACCGAAATGACTCGACCTTGCTCCCAATCGACTTTCCATGGACCTGAGTTGCTCCTTAACACCACACATGGCCTATTACACCCTTCTTCATGGAGATTTACCTCCCTAACTCACACTTATCAAATATGCAAGGTTTTCTTTATACACTAGCAGTCACAACAACTCAACAAGTAATGTTGGCACAAATGCAAGCTATAGGTGGGTTACTCTAACCTCAAGGGAATCCACAACCAATAATACATCGTGTTCTATTCAACACGTGTGACTACAATCAAACAATGGTGCTCTATTTTTTCTAACAATGCTCAAATTACACACAGTCGTACAACAACCACTTCATCACGGGTTTCACATCACCATACAGATGTACTCAGCCATCTTTAGAATGCAGAGACACTTCCCTCCACAAGTTTGGAACAATTACAACATCACACCAACATTGAATGACTAACGCACACAATGGTTAAATCTACAAGGAGTGATCTCAATCGATTCGATCGGATTACAAGTTCTCATGATTGCACCCCAACAACACATCAGTGACAATTACAACCACAATTTGCATATACAACCTCACACACACGGGGTTATCAACTGACAACATACATAGACCACACAGTCACTCATACATTGCACAACTAACACACGCAACACAACTTCATAGTCTTGAAAATATTCAATGTATTCGACACATACATAACCAACCACAATGCAGGGACTAATTCCATACATGAAAACAACATCTCAGTATGCTCACAAGTTCTCATATGCACTACCATATGCAAGTAGTGGCTATACTCACCCACAAATCGAAATCACATATTCTAAATACCTCAACATCCACTACGACAACCATATGAAGTTGAAACTTCATACACACACAAGTAGATACATATTCTCAGCCCAAAAATGCATTTAAACCAACTCATATTGATACAACAATGACATTTCCCAACACATTTCAGATTCTTGACATCGAGGCATACAACCATAATGCATTTCTCAACATATTTCAGATTCTTAACAAGTGTAGATAAGCAACTTCAGTGATAATAAATAGATAGAGGAAACTACACACACACATGCACATAAACAAACTGTTCATTAATCAAATTTTACATACATTAAGTTGGCCAGATTTTACAATGTGGGCATGTGAAACTCAGGCTCCTCGTCCTCTACCTCTCCTCCTAGCGCTGGAGCTTCTCCACTCTATTGTTTCACTTTTTCCTCTTCTGCACATATCTACCTACTCTCCTCTCAACCCTCATTTCTTTATAAAGAAAGTTAACATGGGCAGCCAAGAGTCACAAGTGATAGTTCATTTCTCCTTCTCACAAACATGGGAAACTAAAGCTACATTAATTACATTTACATTAGGAAATATTTCCTCTCACATCCTAATGCAAATATATATCAAAACTTTTGAAATCTCTATCATCATGTGACATCCCATCACATTGGTAAGCCTCGGTCTAGTCTTCCTCAAACTTTGTGCTTCACATATGCACCTGCATCAGTAAGGGACAAGGGACACCCTTGCTTAAATATGATATTGCATTTACTTTCTTTTGACCAACCCTCAGTGGTCCTAAGCTTGGAAATAAAATTGCTGTATAACCTAGTTACAACAACCCTCAACTCGAGAAGAACCATTATCTCTTCTAGTCTCTTCCATAGCTTATCCAAAGGAACTCTACCAAAAACTTTTCTAAAGTTAATATAACAACAAAAGAGATCAATTTTATTATTGTGATAATCCTCTACAATGACCCTAAGAGTAATAAGATGGTCTATATTTGAGTGATGTCTCCTAAATCCATATTGCTCTTTAGCTCTTTTACCATGGCTTTCAAGCCAAAGCCTAATCTTTTTTTGTCAAAATGAGCCCATATAGTTTGGCTAAAATGTGGCTAATCATAATGGTCCTGTAGTTAGAGGGAATGTTTTTATCTCCACTTTTAAAGAGAGGCACAATAAGGCTTTGCATCCAATGCTTAGGGAATTATCCTTATTTCACTGCAAAATTGAGGAGTTTGTGTACATGAGGGATGGGGAAAAACCTTCCCATTTTGAAAATTTCCATCTAAGTAGCCTTCAATATCTCTGGCTTTCCCATTAGCGAGTTACTTAATCCTAAACTCCATGTCCTTCCAAGAAAATATATCCTCGTGTATAGGAGTGTTCAAGATGGTCCATGGTGTTAGAGAATCATAAATATTCTTAAGATAGACATCCCAATTATTTAAGGGGATCAAATTATTTTCTTTCATTTTATGAACAAGATTTTTTCTGCAAATTTTCTAGTCTCAACTTCAGAAAGGTGAAGAAGATGTTCTTGCATCCTATTTATATAATATTTTCTCTTCCCTTTGATAAGATATTTGTACATATTTATTTTTTCAACCTTTATGGTTTTGTTAGGATCATCTCTAATCGCTTTCCCAACAATTTTATGGTCATTATCATACCAAGGGTTGGAAGTTCTATTATTCTTTTAATTAGATACCTTGGTAGAGAACTTGTTAATGGTAGTGGAAAGGATAGTAGTAAAATTGTGGTAGATGGGATCAAAGTTATCATTATAAGTTAAGAAATCTGAATCCCTTTTTAAATCCTTTAAGAAGATATCCATTTTATTTTTGTCAAAACAATTGTGCCTTTAACTCTTACACTTCTCTTGCATGTGACTGGTGTGCATGTCAACGTTTAGAGTTAAGGTTAGACATTTATGGTCCTAATCAGGCTCGTGGCAAGAAGATTTTTAAAGTTTAGAAACCTTGGCAAATCTTACTAGTCCCTAATATGCAAATTGTAAAATGTTTGGCAGTATTTTTGTAAAAATGTTTATATTTCTAATGATTTTATATTAGTCTATATAAAATTTTGGCTTTTTTTTAAGGTAAAATATTTGTATACTATAAAATGTGGGTGAATCATTATTAGAACAAATAAAAATTGGTGAATATTTTTTTGGGAAAACTAGGCCACTTACGAATATTAGCCTCTAAAGTTTCCTTAGCTTGTGGTCATTTAAGAGGTCAAAATTTACAATATGGTTGAAAATATGAGTTTCAGATATTGCACGATCTGCAACACTACTACCAAGCCCATGAATACAAATCATTTGGGTAGACGTTGGCCACTTATTGATTCCATTATAAATTATCAGATCTTAAGCACCGCAAAGCTTGATTAGCTCGGTACCAAATAAGTTCTCGGTTATGTCCTCATAATTTCTTTTGAATCTACTAGCTAAGTCAAAGTCCTCACCTAGTGAGAGGGGATTAGGCTGATAGTTATTACTTAGAAGAGTAACTTAGCTAGTAGCGATTCTAGCATTGAAGTCCCTAAGAAAAATGATATTACCTTCATTCCTTAGACTATGGATATCTTGTTCTAAAATATTAAAGGGGTAGTTATTATACAGGTTGTTTTTCTTATAGGAGGTAGAGTTGATAGGAGAAAAATAACAAATTGTGAGATAAATCCTATTGGTGTTAGAGTTAGAAATTTTGATCCAAATCTATTGATTAAGGGGCTCAATCTTATGAAACCAATTGTGATTTTTATTTTTATTTTATAAAGTACCATGCAACATCTTTTAGAATAACTTATTATACAAACTTTTTCATAAATTAATATTAATATATGTAAATGATGCAACAAAACTCATTTTAGCAAGTTATTAGTATAGTTTGAATACATGAAACCCTTATTTAATAAGTTTGGTTCCCTATTAGACAGATAGTAGGTGTTGGAGAAAATGTATATTTTATTGAGAAACTATTTCAACCCATTTGTAATCTATTTTCATTGACATATATTAAATTTCCTTTTTTATTTATGTTGTATAAGGGGAATTTTTAGGGGCTATTATTAGTAGATGGACTAATTTTTTGTGCTTTTTCCAAAAAAATATTCGTTATTTTTCCATTTTTTCTAAAAAATATTGGCCCAAATTTTATAGGATAAAATTATGTTCCCTCAAAAATCACCATTTTTTTTATAAATGCTATATAAAATCATTAGAAATTTGAATTCTTTCACAAAAACATCACCAAAATTTTTATAGTTTGCATAATAGAGACTCTAAGATTCGCCAAGGTTTATAAACTTTAAGAAAAATTTTCATCCTTAGAATTTTGTCTATTGACATTATTATTTACGAGTATCATTTCACTAACACCCTTGTAAAACCCATACAAGTAATTAACAAGATACATTGAGGATTTAGAATTCATAGATAACTAGCTGACAAGATAGATACATGGACGATTACATCCCATTAGGTATTTTTTTCAATTATGAAATAGAATTTTAATATGAAGATATATCTTTTATAAAAGGTAAGTTTGATTATTAAATGTGTTTGTTTTTATTACTGAAATTTAGTAATAAAATTATTAGTAACATTATGAGTTTTAATTATTAAAATACATTTTTGATTATATAAATAGATTTAGCACTTTTGAAAAATCTATATTACCTTAGAATTTTACAAATTACACAACCAAAATTTATAAATTTCAAAAAATTCTTATTTAAAATTTCAAACAAAATTAACACACACAAATAAAAAACATTTATAATTAAACTACATTTTTATATTCAAAAAACTATTAAAATAAGCATGAGGAATGATAATTTTAAGAAGCATGGAAGTAATAATAGTCCTAAACTATGAAGCAATGTGATGGAGGTGGTACTGGATCCCATCCAGAGATTCAGTGGAAATCATATATTTCCTAAAGAAATTATCGTCCACATTCATGAGCTCGGGATTTACAAATTATATTAGTTGTATGTTGATATGGATTCATTAGGTATATATCCTATTATGGTCAATTCTATGTTTTTGGGCCTTGATGGACATATGGCAACTATATGGGACGCTTATATAAATAATTTTTATGAAGCTAGGATCATTTTCAATAATAGGCCCGACCCATTAATGTGGAATGGGAGATCCTCACAATCCATCTCGGTTGATGAGATCACACAACTCCTTCTATTACTTAGACCTCGAGATCAAAATGGTTTAGGTGGATGTGGAATTGGAAAATGCCATGATCCAGATCTTGGGGGGGAGGCCCCAAAGATCTAAAAAATTGAAATACAAAAAGACAAAAAGAAAAAAGAGAGGAGAACACAAAGTAAGCAAAACCACAAAGAAACTTTTTATTGAAACATAGAATAACTATAAAAGCTACAATGTGGTTACAATTTGTCCTTTTACAAAATGTGGCTTGTTACTTATAGCCTTTTTTAGTTACAATGCCATGGGAAAATTCCATGGGTGGGTAAATACCATGGGTGAATAAATACCATAGGTAGATGTCACTTAAAATACTATGGGTAATTACAATGGGTGGATGAATATCATGGGTGAATGAATACCATGCATATATGTCACTTACAATACCATGGGTGGATGAATACTGTGGGTGGATGCCACTTTCCATTCAGATCATTTATCCCCCTTTAAGAAACAGTGACCCTCATTGCGTGAAGTTCCCTCCTAAGAAGCCTTTGTTGAATAGGAAGAGCCAATGAAGATAAGGGTTTTGTGTGGTTAACCCATAACCATGATGAACGAAGATTTGGGGATAGAGATACCCTATAATGCTTGTGACCAACTATGATACTGATAGTATGTGGCCTAGCAAATGGAATTCAATGAAGCGTGAGTTTTTGGATGACCCATAACCATGAGAAACAAAGATATGAGGATAGACATATCCTATAATGCTTGTGACCAACTGTGATACTAACATTGTGTGGCCTAGCAAATGGACTTCAATGAAAAGGGTTTTGTGTGGTTGACCCATAACCTTGGGTTTGTGGGTGAACCATAACCGTGATGCTTGTTAGTCTACTTGGTAAAATCATGGTGGCTTTTCTGGTAGATTCTCTTATCCAATAAGATGTTTTAAAGGATTCTTTCACATTATAAAGCTTTTGTTGCAAATTTGTTGATAACTTCTATTACATGTGGTGAAATCAAATTCCGTCAAAGAACTATTTGAGGTATTGAATATATATTTCTATTGATATAAGAAACTTGAACTTTGATGACCTATGGAGTGATAAAATGATTCCAGAAGCTCATGGTATGCACAGTTGCACAACGTTCTAAACATGTCATGTAACTTCAATTACTCATATCTCTCAAACCGGGAAACGAAATCAAGTTCCGTAAAAAAACCCATTTGAGCTAACAAAAAATAATTTCAAATGAGATATTTTGAACCTTATAAAATGCTTTGTGGAGGTCGTAGCACTTGCATGAAGTTTTTTGAATATTGTTGCAAAATTTCAAACTGAAATATGCTTCAAACCCTAATTTCCATTGAGTCGTAACTTGAATATGATATCACAGATCCAGATCTTGGGGGGAGACCCCAAGACCTAAAAAATTAATGGCAGAAGAAAATAGGAGAACACACAGTAAACAAAATCAAAAAGTTTTTTTTATTAAAACAAAGAATAACTGTAAAAGCTACATTGTGGTGGACAATTTGTCCTTTTGCAAAATGTGGCTTGTTACTTACAACATTTTTTAGTTACAATACCATAGGTAAATTCCATGGGTGGGTAAATACCATGGGCGAATGAATACCATAGGTAGATGTCACTTATAATACCATGGGTGAATGAATACCATAGATAGATGCCACTTACAATACCATGAGTGGATGTGATCTGGTCTTGGGGGAGGCCCCCAAGATCTAAAATATTGAAATGGATCTTGGGGGGGGGGGGGCTAAAGAGGGAGGAATGATTCGAATGGAAATTGACATCCACCCATAACATTTATCGACCCATGGTATTTATCACCTCATAGAATATACCTATGGTATTGTAAGTGGCATCCATCCATAGTATTCATCCACCCAAGGTATTTATCCACCCATGGAATTTACCCATCGTATTGTAAGTGGCATCCACCCATGTTAATCATTCACCTATGGTAGTTACCCATGGTATTGTAAGTGAGATCTACCCATGGTATTAAATTACCCATGGTATCTACCCACCCAGGGAATTTACTTGTGGTATTAAAACTAAAAAATATATTATAAGTAACAAGTCACATTTTATGAAAGGACAAATTGTCCACCACAATGTAGCTTTTACAGTTATTCTTTGTTTTAATAAAAAGTTTCTTTATGGTTTTCTTTAATGTGTGTTCTTCTATTTTCTTCTGGCATTTCAATTTCTCAAATCTTGGGGGCCTCGCCCCCAAAATTCAAATCAGTGATCAACCATGGTATCTACCCACCCATGGAATTTACCTGTGGTATTAAAACTAAAAAAATACTATAAGTAACAAGTCATATATTGTAAAAGGACAGATTTTCCACCAGAATGTAACTTTTACAGTTATTCTTTGTTTTAATAAAAAGTTTCTTTGTGGTTTTGTTTAATGTGTGTTCTCCTATTTTCTTCTGACATTTCAATTTTTCAGATCTTGGGGGCCTTCCCCCTCAAGATCCATTTGAATTTTTTAGATCTTGGGGTCTCCCTCAAAGATCCAGATCAGGGTGCCACTTTCCATTCAGATCATGCCACTCAAGTTGAAATGTTTATGATGTCTAGTGGGGCATAACAAAATCCTCACTTGGGATAATCTTGCAAAGCATGGTTTTCATGGGTCAAGTAGATGCTATAACTCTCTTTGAGTTGATGAGGATCACATTCACTTATTCCTCAAATGTCGCGGTTCCATTGCTATCTGGATTCATGTTCTTCATAGATTGAACATTGTGGCACATTGGTCGCATAAATCAATAAGTGAATGCATCATGGATTGGTGCCTCAATTACAAGGAGTATAAGATCCTTCCCATTTTCATTTTCTGGGGTATTTGGAAAGGCATGAACAACATAATTTTTTAGAACATCATTTTCCTCATTAACAAAATTTGTAATAGAATCATATCTTACTTCTTAGAATCCCAACAAAGGCTTAATCATGGGATCATAAAACATAACATGCCTAGATTTTGCTAGAGTAAATTCCTGGTAGGTTTCTTCAATGGCGTTGCTAAAAAACATGACCTTCGGTTGTGGAGCACTCATTTCCCCTACTCCTGGAATTTTTTATAATTTCCATGGGAATGGTGGTCTTGGCACCAATTCCAAAGCGAATATATTGACACTATGGGGTCTCCTTTATTATGCTCGGTTGATATTTATCTCTTCCATATCTCTCTTTGGAGATTCTAAAGTATATATTAATTAGGAAAACAACTGGCCATGCTTCAACCCTCCAGAAATATAAAATTGTTCAACCACATCCATGAACTCTATTTGTTTTTCTAGGAGATCACATTCACACACATTTGTCAGATCCAAAATTCCATGAAGGAGGGTCTCTCCATGCAAGTGGGAGTAATATATTTTCAGGTCTATAGGGAAGGATTATTCTTGGGTGATGGAAACATTCCCCTCCATGGATAGCCTCTCTTGTTTCGGGACACTCTAGATCACTTGAGGTTGGGTTATATGTTTGTGTATTGACATTCTTGCTCAATTTCATGGCGAAGGAACTTTGATCTATCATCATTTTCTCATTCGATGCCTCATCATTTTTTCTTTATGGTTTTATCATGGGTCTCTATGTTATTTTTTTATTTTCTGCTTTAATACCTAATAATCATGGGTCTCTATGTTATTTTTTTATTTTCAGCTTTAATACCTAATATAAATTGGTTGATGGACATTTTTGTTCCACTCAAAAGACCTACCTTTTTATTTCGTCTATGTTTCATGGTTTGCAATATATTTTCTGAGCAACATGCCTCACTTATATCATATATAAGTGTACCTGTTTTATTTAATATAAAATTGTCTTTTCTTGCCCCGACAAAAAAATATTCTTAAACTATAAATCTAAACCATTAATATAATAACAAGAAATTTATACAATATATTTATGATATT